>JAGFPH010002162.1:202620-216127 GCA_018207615.1 Philaenus spumarius
ATTAACATATTCTGTAAATCTTTCAATGAAACTGTTTACTAAATAATGAAATTTGTTTGACTTTAAAATTACACCTTAACATATTCTGTAAATCTTTCAATAAAACTGTTTATATTCTCCTGAAAATTCCTTATTGGAGCATTCTGAATTTTAACAAATTTAATTGAACGCAAAGAACTTGTCTGAAACTGTTTACAATATGGGTTCTATTGCTGGAATATATGCTGGTTAAGATGATTGATAACTACGGCAAGTACCTGTGATAGATACCTGTATCCATTCTGGAGATAGTCAACTGGGAAACACAGACAGAAAGACAATCAAGTGATCTTAGAAGATTTCCGTCCATCCCCTGCCCCTTATGGTACGAGTCCCTACAAAGATGTAATTCTTTAATCAAATGAAAACTTGTTTTAGACAGATCACCATGTATTGTTATAATAACATTAGGCATTTACTGTTAATTAAGCATGTGTTATTAATTTTGGACCGGGTTTAAGGCCAACTTTAGTTTGATGTGTTTATAAAACATTGCCAGTTATTGCTTCAGGGCGATCGAGCATTGTTCACCAGCAAGTGGGACACACAGGAGTTCTCGGGTGAGAAATTAGGTAAGTTTTAATCTCGATTATTAAGTATTTTTTTTAATAATCTTAAAACGTTGTTTTCAGGACTTGTATAAGGTATATTGGCGAAGTATCGTGGTTGCGGTATTGTGTACTAACGTATGCTGTTCTACATACATAGTCATTTTCCATTTAAGTATTGTTCTGATGTTCAGAATTCTAGAATAGTCTAAATTGTAATTTTCCTACATTTGCAGTTTGTTAAATTGTTGAAACCTTCGATAGAAAATTTTGTTTAAATATTATTGTATTTGGTGATAAAATTTACTGTTGGTTTTGTTCAAACTACTAAATATAAAATACTAATCGGTGTTAAAATAAATGCTTTTTATTAATATTCAATTTCTACCAAATACTAACCAATTCGGGAGGCTTTTGTATTGAAAAACAATGTTGGGAGAAGTAAAAAGGGTGTTCAAATCATTTTTAAACCTATTGAAGTTTGTTGATTGAAAAAGGATTAAAATATTTTTCTGTTACACTATTTTCTCCATAAACAGTTAATGTTTAATTTGTTTGCTAACCTAAGTTTTCCAAAAGTAATTTATTAAGACTCTCTTTTGTTGAAATCTGTTAGGCGGTAAAATAAGGCAAGTTTATGACTATGTGGTCATTTAGAATTAATTGGATTTGTATTTATGTCAATATGTCAAAATCCATAGCTAGCTTAGGTGAAACATTGACAGTACTCGTAATAGCAGTACTTACTTTATAACTCTTCCTTTTATTTGGAGATATTTGGGGAAAGGGAAAATTAAATGTATTCCTATATTTTTCAAGTAATTCATCATCAATACCCTCAAATGTAAGTCAAAACTTTACTCCCTAAATCCAACTTAGTTAAAAAGTAATTCCCTTCAAGTCAATACCTGGTCATCAATACCCTCAAACTAAGTAAAAATCTTCATTCATTCCATCAAACTATGTCAAAACTTCATTGATATAATCCTCAAATGATCACCTTTAATACACTGAAACTTCTAGTATTACTCTGCAAGTCAAAATATCCTCGCTAATACCCTCAAAACAAGTCAAAACTTCCGTGTTTTAATTTATTCTGTCCTAACTGTATACATACTATAAATATGCACTTAAAATTGTTAGGCAGGCAGAGACATTACATTGACAAAGTTTTGTTCTTCTCTTCTCAAAATATGTGGTGACGTGAAATACATTTACAAACTTTTGAAATATAATCTATATATATATAAAATCCAATGTATGTATGTCTGTCTTCTGTTTGTCCTTTATGCGTTACCAAACCTTCCATCCGATTGCTTTGAAATTTTGCATAGTAACACAGGTTAACCCTATGAAGGTTTTAGGCCATTTACCGAAGTCCTAGGACATTAGGGCTGTGTCCCACTGGACTTCAAAGTTTCAATGTTAATCTTATGGAAGAAAGATTTCTTTTGATTTTATCGGGGGCACAAAAACAGCTGTTCGTTTAAAAAGCAACACGTCATGTTTGTTTACATTCATTACCTTAGCAACATTACTCAGCAAATTTGAAGAGTATTAGCTTTTTGAGGTTACAGTGACAAACTAAAAACAAACACAAACAAAAATCAACAAAAAATGCTTACTACATTTCAATTCAATACAAACATTGGTTGTTACATACCTATTAAATTTAAAACAGCTGATTTGGATCAAAAACTGAACATAATTTTAGGTTAGGCCTACAATGAACCAAAACACCAATTGGGCTAATTATTATAATCAGATTTTTTACAATTCTTGCAGTTTTTTTAGATTAGGTTAAAGGAAACAAAAGGTTTACTGTATTATCTATAAAGGTTTACAAACTATACATTTAAATTTGTGTAGTATATTCTTAAGTGGCCTACAAACCATTTTGCAATTCGATTACTTAAGTCAGTGTAATGAAATGGAATAACTACCCTTTAAATTAAATCAAGCAATTGTGAAGCATTGCTGGGTACACTAGTTTTTTTATAAAATGTTCCTATACTCTACAGTGTGAAAATATTGTTTTCTCCTTTAAAACAAATTTTTGGGGAATTAATTTTGAAATTTATTTCCAGATTTAATTATTTTTGAGTAGTTTTATAGCAGATAGTCAAAATAAACGTGAATTCCTCCCGCTTTAAATATAAATATTGGCTTTAAATATTGTTGTAGTTGTAAAAGTGAATGATATCAGATAACAATGTTCTGTTTATTCTGTACATCTATGTTGGTCTTTCAACATTAGTACTTCATAAGTTTAGATAATACAAATAAATAAATAATTGTTCAGATTATATATTGAGATTTATAATGTACTAGTTCATTATTTGAAATTTCATCCACGGTACAACTTTTACTTGTAATTATTATGAAGAATTTGGTTCATACATCAGATTCTAAACAAAATAAATTTATTTTTAAATAATCACATTGTTTTATGTAAATATACTACAAAATAGCAAGGAAACCAATCTAATAATTTATTTTTACTACAAACACTTTCAATTTTTTTATCATATTTTCAGGGGTTTAAAAAAGAGCTTCTATAATATTTAGTCTAATATTAGTAAAACTAGTTTCTCATCAAAGTCTTGCAGAACAAAAAATAATTCGACCACGCAGCTGAACCGCTGACGTAAGTTGAGCGAATTTCCAAAATTAAGTTAATATGTATTAGGGTCTTTGGAAATTGATCTACTCACAAGGAGCTGAATAGCTTAACTGTGTGTATGAAATATATTAGTAGAATTTGTTTGCCTCTAGCTTCGACCCATGCGGTCAAGTTTGCACTTCGACCTTGCTGCTTTGGGTTATGGACTGCTTCGCTCACAGTGTACAAACTCGGCCCAGAAGATGCTCACGTGGATTTGAACTGTGTACTTTTATATTTATGTTTTGATCGATTTTGGGGGAACCAAGTGAGCTATAAGGTCGTAAGAAAAAACAAAATGTATAGAATAATACCCTACATTTATTATTTTAGATAAAATCCTAAAAGGTTTCATTATAGTAAAAAATCTGGTCAAAAGCATGGTTCTGGTTGTTGGCTTTTTTGCTAACGAACTCGTCCGAGCGACTCCAACTGTGTACTAAATCGGACTTAAAATGCGGCCATTAGTGTGCAAACACATATAGGTATAAAATCTTTAATGACACTCCAAAATGTGTTCACGGAACCATGATCAGTGCTCATTTACTATTTCCAACCTGAAGTCTAACCATAAGGGTCACTGCAATAGCTCATTTTTCCTATGCAAATTCCCTAAAAGTGTAAGTTTTAACTGAAACACCCTTTCCCCAAGAAGTTTCTTCGTTTCTGGAAACCACTACAAGACTGGGGCCAGGTTTAGAGAGTATATTTTGGTGTGAAAGAAGTTCAGAGACTGTTTGGCTCTCGAATTGTGAACCGAGTTATTGTCTTACAGCAAGAACACTTCTTTGCTGAGTTTTCCTCAGAACTTCTCTTTGATGTCCTGTCACAGTTTAGCGAGAAGGTTTGTGTAATAAATACTGCTCTGTTTTACCTTGCTACAGCAGATCAACCAACAAAACTCTTTTGGTGTCTGAGAAAACTGTTGTCGTAATTTCCTCCATGGCCTTTGTCACTTTAAACATTCTTGGTGGGAGGTAAGTCAGCTTGCTCACATTGAATCGATTTTGATTTTGTTTCTGGGGCAAAATGAGATAACCGTTATATCTCTCCAGAAGAACAGTTGATTTAGTTTTCCAATTTTCTTGTTTGAAGAAAGCGTTCTTGGTCTCCCGCTTTGCTCATCATTTTCGAGAGAATCTTGACCAGCTTTCATATAACAGTCGCCCATTTTAATTTATATTTTGAATTGGTTTTGAAGAGAACGTCTGGTAGCCGTTAAAAATATTTTTAAAACATTCTATAATAAACATTTCTACGGATATTATTTCTTTATCTTAAATCAAATATGTAAATGTTTAATGTACAAACAGATTTCATTAATTAATAACAATAACAAACTATAATAGAAAATCCTTGGTAGGTTTGTTTTATCACTTTTTATTTTTAAATACTTCTTATGAAGCAAATGTATTGGACAATTTCATTCAGATAAAAAAATGTTTTCTAGAGCATTTCACAGTGTTCTGATTTAAAATAAATTTTGATTGATCCGAACAATAATTTGAATGGAGAATGGCAATGTATAGTTTTTTTTATTTTATGTAAGAGATATTTGGTGTAATTTTTCACCGTTACGTTATCAGTGTTTGAGAGGTTCAATGTTTTCTGTTACAGACCGTCTCGACGGCCTCGCCAAAGCAAGAAAAACCAGCAACACCATCCGAGACTGGCTCCAACTTCCCGAGGACTACTACGAACTTTCGCGGTCAGACGTTTCAACAAAATCGGGGAAGAGGGTAGGTGTTTGTAGTGATTTTGTAACCTATATAAAGTGTTTGAATTTTAGAAAAAACAATCGGTACTTCAGCAAAAATACTACTAAATTGTTCTCTGGTTGTAGTGTTTGATTTATTTATTTTTGTGTTATATTACGTGCAATACTTTATTAAAATAAATTTACAGTTATGAAATATTTAATAAAGCATAACTGATAAACTAGTAGATACTTATTGTTATACTTTTACATGTAAATCTGTGGAATAATCTATATTTCACATATTGCTGACATTTTTTTTAGAAGCAATCATAAGCAGGCTTATGGCCCAGAGGTTAGCATACCTGATTTCAAAGCTCAAGGTCCCTGGTACGGATCCAATCAATATTTGTCAGGAAAAAAATTAATTTCATTATTTATCAAGTTTACTTTGTAGCCTGTCGAAATGTCGAAAAACATTCGCCGTTTGAAAAAAAGAAGCTATCGTATTCAGAATATTTTTATATTGAAGTAGCTGGCCCGATCCGGCTTTGCACGGATAGACAAATCAAAGTTAAATGTATATTAACAAAAAATATATTACATCAATTAATATATTACACTATAAATTTCTTATGGGGATTTTTAGTAACTTTGACCCCCAACCCCCCTAAAATTTCTAATTTTTTAAACCCTTTCTTAGCGATCAATTAGGGCTCTAGAGGAAGCTACATAAAAAATTTAATTCCAATCCGTTCGGTGGTTTTTTTTTTTAGTAACTGATCCCTCCAAACCTCCCCTAAAATTTCTAATTTTTTGAAAATCTTTCTTAGAGAGCACCTACGGCCCTAGAGGAAGCTACATACCAAATTTCATTCCAATCCGATCAGTAGTTTTAGAGAAACCGTGATCAGTGAGTCAGTGGATTTGGCTTTTATATATATATAGAAGATAAGTGCAGATACAACTTTTTAAATTGAATTTTAATGTTGGCAGCTATTTTAGTTATATGTTTGATTAAAAAGGTTTTATTTATTTAACCTAATCATTGTTTATTATTCTATGACTATTCATAATGTTTCCTAAATAATATTTCTTATATAAAAATAATAGTAGTACGTCAGACCACAAACAAGAACATAATTCCCCTTCACAGAAACTATTGAATGAAACAAATATTCTGTGGATAGTGTTAGCTGATTCAGCAAATTCTGAATAGTTAGATCACAAACAAAAATAATAACAAAGTTAGCTATGCTACTATTTTTAATACAATTCCTATCACGTCACAGGCCTGGCTTACTCTAAAAAGTTCTGCGGTGCTTTACACGGAACTTTTACTGCAAACAACTCTTCTGCAAATTATTATAATGTAACTTAAATGGTTTAGCCAGCATATAATGCAATAAATAGTGTTTGCTTTAATGATTAGCTAGAGTATTACATAAAAGGAACAGTGGTTTTCTAAGAAGTTGTATTTTTCAATCACTCGGCCTTGGGAGAAAGCATGATATAACATAACCTAGTCACCCAAACGACAACGCTTAATACATAAGTTAATGTAGAGCCTAAACCATTGCATACAAGCAAATAAGCTTCTCCTTGTATATTATGAAATACTCTTGTTGATAAAAATTCTATAAAATTGGAGAATGTCAAAATATATATTTCTTTAAATTTACTGAGTCATTTTTGATTAAATTACAATGTACTCCCTCCTCTTGCCTAGTCGCACACTTCTCCCAGTCACGCTTCTTCATTGCTGGAAGCTTGTAGAAAATATGTCTTCCAGAAGCCTGTTTAGTTCATCCGACTATTTTTGGTTTATGTCCTCAATTTTGTCCTTTATCTTTTGAGCACGAGGATTAAAAAAAGCTAGCAGAGACCAAATTAGGTGATTATTTAGGGTGGGCAAGAAAGAACTGTCACTCACCGCTTCAGCAAAGTTGTTATATAAATCTTTTTCAAAATCAACTGTTTGCTCCAGAATGAGTATTTGTAACAAAAAGCAACTGGTTCAAAACAGTGCTGCCACCTGTTTAATAATTAAAACAATTCTGGAACATTTTATCAGACCTTACATAGGATGTTGATCTGAATCGATTGATTATAAGATTTGTTACCCGCAGGTTCGGTGGGCGGATTTGGAGGAGAGGAGACAACAGGAGAAGATGAGGGCCATCGGCTTCGTAGTCGGCCAAACAGATTGGTCGAGAATGATGGACCCCTCTTTTGGCGGTGATAAATTAACGCAGACAAAATATATCTAACCTTTCTCTGATGTTGTAAATGTTTTAGCGATAACTTAGACTAGCGTTTCCACTATTTGGTCACTTCAAATATTTTCATCCATCGCAATATCTTAAATACTCCGTAGAGGATTTCATTTTATTATGGTTTTGTTTATTTTTGACATTGTGTACATCAACTACACTGGGTGCAGAGTATTTTCCGTTGGGTAGATGTTGCCTTGGTTTTTGTTTAATATTAACGTGCATTACAATTGTTTATATTTATAGAACAGTTTTAAAGTGCTTATAGTAGAATTAATTTATAAATGTTTTAAGAATTTTTTTTATTTGTATGGTTAAACTACAAAATAGTTGAAACCTTAAAAAATGTTTGCATCCTATCAAATTATTTTTCCTTTTCATTGATTTTAATAAAGAAAATTTATATTGAAATATTTTGAGATATAATAAGCTGCATAAACATTAAATATTGTGCAAAAATATTTTATCACTTTGATTTAGAGTAATACTTACATATGTGTATAACATTTAAAATAAAATGTTTATTGAGGAGTTTGTATTTTACTGTGTTCATTTAGTGTCACATTTCTAACCATTTGCGCCCGTGTGAAATATAACTGCAATATGATAATATCCAATTCTTAACAGTGTAGTAATTTAGTTTATAATATTTACTCATAAATGTTTTAAGATTGCAGAAAGTTCCAACAGTGAAGTTACAAAACGAGCTCAACAAAATTCAGTTGGTCTGTATCGAAGGGCCTACTATCGAACTGATAACTCCGGGGTCCTGCCTTCTGCTCTTCAAAATTTAAACTTCACGGTGGTTTTTGATGGGTCTAGGTTAATCACCTGGATATGATAAACAATATAGGTCATTTTGCCGTAGACGAATTTAGTAGTGAATTTAGGTCATTTAGTATTTATTAGCGAATGCCCGTAGGAAAGATGAGCTATTACAGTGACCCTTATAGTAAGACCTAAGGTCGGGAGTAGTAAATGAGGACCGTAATGGTCACCAGAACACGTTTGGTGTGTCATTAAAAATGTTATATATGTTATGTGTTCGCACTCTAACCGCTGCATTTTAAGTTCAATTTGTTCCAATCAACACATGGTGATTGTTTATGTGGCTCGGACGAGTTTGTTAACCAAAAAAATCCAACGGCCGGAGTCACGTTTTTTGACTGAAGTAACTATTTTTTTAGACTTTTTGTACAAGAATGTGACTTTTTTAGGGTTTTAGCTAAAAAAAATAAATGTAGGATATTATTCTGCACGTTTTGTTTTTTACACAGCCTTATAGCTCGCTTGGTTCCCCCAACATCGATCAAAACATAAAATATCATAAAAGTACCTGGTTTAAATCCGCGTACTTGATTTTACCGTGGGGACACCTTCTGATCCGAGCTTTGTATGCTGCGAAAGAAGTGAAGCAGTCCATAACTTAAAGCAAGTTTTTCTGCTGCGAATGGAACGAAGGAGCGCGTGAGTCGAAGTTAGTTACAGATAGTGCCAATTAGGATGGAGCGCGAAGAGGGGGTGTGCAAGTCTCCTACGCCGGCTCCCACCACATTTCCCCTCTCGCGGCGGAGTACAGTCAGAGCCGCCTGCCCTACCTAATTCATGTCTGGTATGTAGTCGTGTTGATTGTACATCAACACTTTTTGGTGGTGACTGTACTGAAGACTCACAGTCGAGTAGGAGAGGGTAAGACGTTACAACGCATGCTCAAGTGACGCTTCACGCTGCTTGGCACTATCTGCAGGTATATCTGCAATATCTTTTCAAATATTGAAAGTTATTTATATACACTAATCTTCAAAAGATGTCTGTTAAACAGCTTTAAGTAAAATAAAATACTGTACTGTTTGTTGTACCCTCGAAGAAGAAGAAAACATTTTTAGAATAATTTTATTACTGTAGAACCTTGTTAAGTCTGATAAACTAGGAGTAGAGCCGGACCAGGTTAAATAGAGATGGTGGTAAACAATAAAATAAAACATCTCCTTTATGTACCTCAATTCAACTAATATTAGAAACAAATTTACTATAAAAATATACTTTATAATGTAACACAACTGTTTAAAGTCTATTTTGTCTAACAAAGACAGTCAAAGTCCCTACTCCGAACACATCAGAAATGTTCTTCAACGGTTCACCTTTTTCTATTCTACACAATCCTTCAATTTTCCAGTGGCACTACAATTTTTTTATGCTTCATAGCTATTGCACGGAAATAACAAAGCAGACGAACACAAGCAAGACTGTGGCACAACTGATGGGGGGGGGGGGGGGGGGGGGGGGGGGGTGGTATCTGGCGATGACTCCAGACAGTACAATCCCACTCCGTAGCGACTGCCGGTGTAAACTAATATAATGCGTATACAATTTGACTGCTGATGCTTACAACCTAATTGTATTTTGCGTTTCCATACACAGCAAAAAAATAATCCCGTATCGGTTCGGGATATGAGAAGTTAATGAGGGAGGACTACTGGAGTTCTACTGTATTGTAAAACGCTTACGAAACCAAATTGTTAAAAACTAATCCATGTATTGATATTCGGTTAATTTAAAGAGATTATTTTATACTGACAACCGAGCTGGACGGTTAGCCTACCGGAATTGTTTTTCTTAGTTATTGAATGATGATTCAGATCCAAACTTGGTGTAATATTGTGTACATTAGAGCCCTGATAATTCGGATCTCCGTTATCCGGACTTGACTTTATATTTTTTAGTTCTCAGTACTGTTTATGATACGGTTAACAATACATACCGTACACCATAAACAAAATATGTTAATGGTAGAAACGACGTGAAGAAATATTGAACTCAAAATGCGGCCTGCGGCAAATCAACATACATCTTCATGGAAGGGAACCAACATTTTGGACTACTATTTTAAAGAATTCCAATCAAAGGAGATTTTTATTTTTACTGTAAGTGGAAACGTAAGCTGCTATACAAATTTCATTTTTCACTTATTATAAAACATTTGATTGTTATATATTTAATCTACATTTTACAATACATGTTTAAATAAGCTCCATCAAAGACTAGAGTCTTTTCTAATTATGGTTTTAAGTTTATGCTATACACATAAAATATGTGTATGCACTTTTTGCAACTATTTCTTTCTACAATCCAAACTAACTGAAAATCCCATCAAGGCCAGATTATCGGAATTCGACTAGTAAATGTACCTGAATACTATAATAAATGATAATTTTTGGTAATAAGCCTGAGTTTTTAAATCAAGGAGAATACCCATGCTTCGGTGCACAGTTTTTTTTTTTTTTTACAAATATGTGGAGTGTGGCCATTGATCTTAGAAACTCCAAAAACTGTTGATTCAATACTAATATCAGTAGTTTTTCCCTTCTCTGCCCGCCCCACTGCTGTCTTTGTGACAGGTACCCACCAACTTATATGACAATGGCCACAGGATCTATGTTGGTAGTGGTTGTGCTAAATAATAACTTGCATTCTAACAATAGTTGACATCACAGTTTATAGTTAAAGGAGGGGGGAGCCAGCTTGAAGCTAAATGTTCAAGCCTAAGTCGGTCTGTTAGTAACCATGGTCTGGAGAAGACTCCAGATCACATCATGTAGACTCGCTTGCCTTTACCTTAGTTTAGTTTAGTTATAAGTCCGGACCAGCAGAGGAATAGATTGTTTTACTTTAAATAAACATATTAAAGTGAAACAGTCGTTCGTCACCTTATTTGAAGAACCTTCTCACCCACGATCCATCCTGACAATGCACGTACGTCTGCAAGAGGACCGAAGGCACAGTCCAAAAAGGGAGTCGCACCATCGTCAGGGAACCGCAGGGGTGAACTAGACGGGGTCGTGCCACATATTTCAAGTTTTTTTACCCCCCAGGCAGTAATATCTGTACCAAGTTTCATCAAAATCATTTCAGCTGTTTGGAAGTGATATTAGAACATATACGCATACATCCGTTTATATAAATACAGCAGGTAGATATATATATAGCTGCTTACCAAAGCCTAACCTAAGTTTATATTTTCTCCAAATAAATTAATAATACACAGCTCTACCAACTTTCCCAAGTAAAGAGGAAGTCTGCGGTTTTTCTAAGTGTAGTGCAAGAAAAATTTGAGTAAAGAAAGCTATATTTTAGCACACTTTTATTTTCTAGTTTTTGCTTAGTTCTTTCCCAGCTGCAATCTTGGTGTTAATTTATACTAGTACATCTGGTATTTATAAAGTGATTGATCGATATAGTAACAGATTTCGTTACATAAGAAGCACGATATGGTGAAGAGTTTTAAACCATATTTTAGGTTCACATTGCAGAAATTCTATTATTGCCATGAAGCTGCATTGGAAAATGAACATTTAAGCTTTCTGCTGAACTTCTAAGAACAGCCAAACCTCCAATGTAGGGGAAGAAGCCTTCAAAATTTATGAACGTGTATGGATTGTAAAATAAAAGTATTTATTAAATAAAGTGACGTAATTAGATTATGCAAGTTAACATTATGAATGTATATGTGTGAAACAATTTTCTTCTTAAGTCTACATGTTTAAAATTAATCTGGTAACGTTTTTTTTTAGAAAAAGTGTTCCTGACTGTAAAACTTTGCCCTCCCAATAGTTTTGTCTCCAGTTTAGTTATTCATAAATTGGTAGTTCTTAAACTGGTTCAACATGTTACAATTTTATCGTACTGTTACTCGTATCAGTTATTTTTTCCGATATGTTACGAATTTAAGATGAGATCATTTTCCTACCTGAGTTTATAAAACTAAATATATTAAATGAATTTTCTCAGCATCAAAAATCACATAAGAGGCAGGGAATCAAAATCTTTTCCGATCAATAAACGATCTGTTTTTTTCAGTAATTAAATATACATTATTTGTTGGACTACAATAACAATGATGCTAACTCTGAGTTTTCCGAGGCAAGAATGATAATCGCTACTGTTTCGGAAGTCCATGAATGTAAAGGTTTTGCACATGCAAAAAATACCTACAATGCAGCTCTTATTTTTATAATGAAATAACTACCTGACTTCGTGCCATAAATAAGCAACACTTTTCACGCTTCTCCAGGAAATCATTACATGAACTTGTAGGCTACTGCCTATAATTAAAAAATCCATTTCGGCTTGATCTACATCGTAGGTAAATTTCAATGTTTCCATTTATTCCCATAAGTTAAGCACTGAACAAATTTATTCGCTCTTTGTGCAAAGAGTTGCTGTTATCAAAAAAAGTGTTAAACAAAATATTTATATTTACCACATTTTGAACAGGATTAGGGGTTTTAATCTCGGACCACTTTCTCAATTTCGGGATTGCCGGGGGTCAATCTCGGGACTCAGATGTATTAATTTTTCTCTGAAAACCTTACGAAAATTAAGTTTTGTAGTAATTAAACTCCTTTAAATTTTATTTATGTTTATTAAACCCTCCATAAAATTGATACATTTAGCCTATATACATAATGTATTTGCGTTTTTATAGCATATATTTGTATCTTTTCCCTTTTGCTTTGCATGATATTTAAACTGTATATTAGATTTTAAATTTTCCTGGTATATCAAAGACGTCAAAGTTTTACCAACGATTACCTAATAAATTTTTTTTAACAACGCCTAACCTGGGGCTGTGGGAACTAGGAGTTTTATCGGAACAACAACATATGAAATTGGCATTTATTTATGGAACAGACTTTAGTAATATGTATTTTAAATGCTGAACGAACACAAAAGCTACTATACACCAAGTGAAAGTGAAGTAAACACTATAAAACTTCGTAAAAAACAGAGAAACATGTAAAAAGTGCACAAATTTTTTAACTTAAACTAATGAAAAAAAAACTTTGAAACTAAATATCTACTGTAATTTTAATTTCTCATATAATACCAAAACGCACAAACAAAATAATACTCCAAGTAGGCTACTCAGCTACTCTACTATTTAAAACTAATTTTATTACACACCAAACTATAGTAAATTATAACACTGTAGACTCGAGCGAGATCATTTGAAGGTTAAGTCTGTCTCTTCAGTAGGGTGTCTCGGCTACGGAGGGTTGGCTTGGCTGATAATAATGTACGAATATTAAAAAGTATCATTCGCAGTTTGACATCATCAATTCTAAGTATTGACATAAATGGTCGTATTTATTTCCTTTTAATTCATTCAAGTTATATTGGATTATAGTAATTTTGTAATACAAATAGTTACTGTGTATTGTACATCATACAAACAGGTTCACGTAGAAAATAAGAAGTAAAACATCATTTACGAGAAAATCTATGAATT
>JAGFPH010002163.1:9824-34874 GCA_018207615.1 Philaenus spumarius
AGACAGCTATAAAAATGTTTAACTTACTTACCTGAACTAAGTTTTTTTAAGACATCTATGCAATTTTTAACTTGTTTACATGAACGATGCCGACTACGACAGCTATAAAAAGTTTTACTTATTTACTTGAAATAAGCCTTGTACGACAGGTATAAAAAGTTTGCATTATTTACATGACCGAAGACGGGTACGACAGCTGTAATAAGTTTTTCTTATTTACCTGACCGAAGCCGGGCACGGCAGCTATACAAAGTTTTACGTATTTACTTGAACTAAGCCGGGCACGACAGCTAAAAAAATGTACATGACCGAAGCCGGGACAGCTGTAACAAGTTTTCCTTATTTACTCGACCGAAGGCGGGTACGACAGCTATAAAAAAAAATAATTATTATATTATGTTTCTGGAATAATATTTGTAGTGATTTGTGTATTAAATTATAAATAACGTAGATTATTAATTGTTTGCATTGAAATATCACTTAAAACTTAAGTAGGCATAATCTTGTTTAAATTGTTTCAATACAATTATTAGTTAAAAATAACCAATAAATATAATATTTAATACATATACTCTCGGTGGCGGTGTCGCGATCTCATACATTTTTCCTCTCCCGCAAATGTATATACCACAGTATACATATACTCGCGGTGGCGGTGGCGGTGTCGCGATTTCATACTTTTTTCCTCACCCGCAAATGTACATACCACAGTATATATATATACTTGCGGTGTCGCGATTTCATACTTTTTTCCTCACCCGTAAATGCTTTCTTACGGGGTGCACAACGTGCCTAAAGAAGTTTTCACTTCAAAAATTTTGATTTTTTAGTTCATTGCCATGAGGTTAGTTAACATTGGCAATCTACGATGAACAAACCATTTGCATTTGAATAGTATTTAAAATTGTAGTCGTATCAGATGATTTCCCAAGGACTCCCACATTGTCCTTCAGCTCGAAATCAAAATATGACTACAAGGTCTTGGGAACACCAGGCACCCTTTTGCCAGCCTCGCGCTACGTCTTTGAAACTAAAAAAGCTCTACAAGAATTGTATTCTGTCTGAACTTATTAACCCCAGAGTATGCAGGTCGATGCCCATTAGAAACCCGACGTACATACTCAATGCAAAGAATAAAGTTGCTAATAAAACATCGTTGATAATGGAAAAATTAGAGAAGTAGAAGAACTGTCCGAAGCTGAAATTTGAATTATTATTTCTTCAATTGTCTTATTATTATTACAATTTTAGTCTTATTGTAGTATTATTATTATTGAAATGTAGTATTATTGTAGTCTTGTTATTATTTACTTGTAGTCTAATTGTTGTATTATTGCAGTCTTGTGATTTTTTAAATTGTAGTCTTATTATTACTTCAATTTTATAATTTTATTCAAATCAATTGCTTGGAAAAACTATTCATGTTGGCAATAAGCATGATGTAACCATAAAGAGTGCCTATTTACTATTTGATTTTTAAATAATTGAAGAACACTACTTTGGTGTGATCAATAAAACATAATTATTTTACACATAAAGAATTGTTTAATGTAAACCGATTTTTAAGATGATTTAGGTCTTATTATTACTTTATGGTATTCAAATTAATTACTAGAAAGTTTTGCGTGAAAGGTATTAAAAACGCAATATTGTATGAAAAAGAACAACTTTTGAATTCGTTTTTTTTCCATACAAATGATATATTTTTTGATTGCGGGACCAGTTATCATAGTTTGCAGTGAGTAGTTTTTGTCTCAAGTAGGCGTGACAAGTCAAGTGGTTTTGTGTGACATAGCTTTAACCAAATCCCTTCCAATTTTACCCGTTCCCTTTGTTTGGAACCTTTGACAGTAAGGGATGGATTTGACGTGTTTAAATTATACCCCATCCAAAGTCAGCACGCCTTACAATTTCAAAGAAACACAAAATAAATAAAATACATCTTAAATGTAATAATATGAAACATGATAAGGAAACAAATATAATATATATTACTTCTGATACTAGGTCTGTAATATCCTAAGGGTTTTTGGAATTTTAGTCACCAGAAAAATGACAAATAATATGACTTTGGTATACACAAACTTTTAAAGCTATGCTGTAGGTATTGAAGAAATATTGCTAAAACATTGCTATTACAATATTTGAATTTATATTTGTACAATATTTCTTACTGAAGTAAACAAGACTTATTGGTATGGCAAAATGTTTGTTATCTTTAGGCTACACTATTCGTGTTTGAAACAGGCAACATCGGTAAAAATAATCTATTTTTAATTTTTATAGTTTCAAACACTTTGTGACAGTAAATATTATAATATATTAAGTCATAAGCAAAATATGTTGCAATATAAAATAAACGGTACCAGGAACTGGCACATACTTTCTCACAAACATATTTAAATTATTAAACGTCACGGTGACTTGTAGGGTGGGGTAGGAGAAGTGATTTTGTATTAAAGTTGTTTTCCCATAAAAATCCATAAAATAACGGAAAAACCAACTTTTCTCAAAAACGGCTCAAACGATTTTGATTAAAATTTTACAGTTTATAGTACTATAGGTCCCTAATAAACTATACAATTTTAATCAAAATCGTTAGAGCCGTTTCTGAGAAAAGTTGTTTTTTTGTGTTATTTTAAGGGTTTTTATGGGAAAATTACCCTTAAAAATAAAAAATTCACAAAAATGAAAAAAACGCCTGGAGATACCGTAGATTAGTACCTCCATACCAAATTTCATCAAAATCGGACGACTGGTTTAGGCTCTAGGTATGATAACATCCGAGCCTAAACCAGTCGTACGATTTTGATGAAATTTAGTATGGAGGTACTAATCCACGGTATCTCCAGGCGTTTTTTTCGTTTTTGTGAATTTTTAATTGTTAAGGGTAATTTTCCCATAAAAACCCTTAAAATAACGGAAAAATCAATTTTTCTCAAAAACGGCTCGAACGATTTTGATTAAAATTTTACAGTTTATAGTACTTTTGGTCCCTAATAAACTATACAATTTTAATCAAAATCGTTAGAGCCGTTTTTGAGAAAAGTTGATTTTTCCGTTATTTTAAGGGTTTTTATGGGAAAATTACCCTTAAAAATTAAAAATTCACAAAAATGAAAAAAACGCCTGGAGATACCGTGGATTAGTACCTCCATACTAAATTTCATCAAAATCGTACGACTGGTTTAGGCTCTAGGTCTGATAACATCCACACAGACACACACACAGACATCACTCCGAAAACCACTTTTTTAGGTTCAGGGGGACCCAAAACGGATATTTCCACCAAAAACTCAAACTCGAAAATTTTGACGAATACAATACTTTCTCCAGATACTATGGTATAGGGGGAGAAAGTAAAAACCAAGCTGGACAACTTTTTAAAATCATCAGTAATGAATTGAAAAAATATTGAATTTCTGTTTAAATATAATATTTACAAGTAATGTACCATTAGAGAACTCAAGATTTCAATATTTACTTATGGATGGTAGGCTTCTAATAATGTCAACGCGATTCTTATACTTACGGGGGACCCACATTTTGTAAGCATTATCGCGCTCTCGTCATTTTCTATTACAGCTAAAGGCCAGACAGTCAAGCTTGTGATTGTGAATACGTATAACAGTGTTTTTCACTTTATTTTTTGGGCTGTCTCTCGGACTCTCCCCCTCCCTGTCAGTTGGGAGCAGGTAGTGTTGTAAAACTCAGTTTGTGCCATTATTATTACAACTCTTGGTATTATTATATCTGGTTTGTGCAGGAAGTGCTCCAAGTATTGATACGGACGAACTTGTAGAGCTACCCTAGTGTTCACTTTGGAAACTAAAATGTGGTTTTACAATTGAGTCCTGTCCCCTCTTAGTGTTAAGTCAAATTATTCTTAAATCATTATCTTTTGTTTGTACGCTACACAACTTTTCAGAAAGACTGGACTCAATATTTTTTTTTTTATAACTAGTTAGTTTGTTCATTGATCACAACTACTGGAAAATCTATAATCAGTAAATTTCCAAGATAATAATTTGTTTTTGTGGTTGGAAATAAATTCATTATTTTTAAGTTTCAAATAAAAAATGTACTAGCAAATTTTTCTGTTTTTAGCTTTATTTTATTCTATTTGTACTTTAATAAAAGTGTGTTTCAATGGCATTTTGTTTTTATTTGAATTGCCTTTTTTGGGGGGAGGTTATTACAAATTGTGGGGGGCTGAGTCATTAAGCTTGGGGGGGGTGGACACCCCTGCATAAATATACAAATACATAATACACATATTGTTTAATAAGTTTGAAAATAATTTTTCACCGCACTACGATGTTTTCAGCTATTTTCGGAACTTCATTTGGAGGCTGAAAGTAGCTCTTTTCTGCCCTAGGGCCGTAAAGTCAGCTGTTCGTTTATTCAATTAAAATATGAACGTATATCTCAACAAAATTTCGTTATGAAATAGGCCCATATGGCAAATGATTCAATAGGTATTGCCGACAGACTAGTGGCACACACATAATTGTTATTTTCACCGTTGCCTAGCAACTGAGGTAAAACTGTACTTTCAATAGCTAGCTAGTTTATAACCAAAGTTTCATTTTCATGTGTGCTAAATAAATATTCTTTTTTAATTTTATATAGTGTTTATTTTATTGTGTAGGGTGGTAAAACAATAGCGTTCGCAACACGGCCGAAAGGGTTTTGCAGCTCTCGATCGTTTCAAGTTCTCGACTCCGTCTCGAACTTGAAACACAATCTCAAGCCTGCAAAACCTCATTTTCGGCCCTAGGTGCGAAATATACTATTTTTATATTTATTTATTTTTTTTAGGGGACTTATTCTAAACTTGCCTTAGTTAGGCAAGTTATTGTAGTTTACAAAAACACAAAATATATGTTTCCAAAAGAGTAGAAAATTAGGCCTACTTAGAAGTAAAATATAATTCACAAAATTATTTGAAAAGTAGGCATTTACAGTAAGATAAACTAAAAGTTTTTTAGCCAAACAAAGTTCAAAAATTCTATATAGTAGGCTATAAATAACAATAAGAAAATAAAAAAGGCATAAATTGAAGCCTAATGTTGTCATAAATAAACAATTACATAATACACACATTATTTAATAAGTCTGAAAATAAATTTTCTTCTACAATCTTGAATATGGTGCGGAGGTGAAAAAAAACTAGATTAAATAATTTATTTTCATTTTTCTAAATTAAAAATTTTACCTTTAAGACATATGTATATTTTTAAAATTCTAAAGCTGTTCTGGGCGAAAAATTATTATATTTAAAAAAATAGTCGCAGCACGTATTCTCTAAGAAACAGTAATCAAATGGTAGTTCCTAAACCAAAACTTACTTCATACAGACACTTTTTTACTGTAACGCTCCATGCCTCTACAATATGGTTTCATTGCATGTTAGAAAGGATTTATTGACAGGGTTTTAAGAGATGTCAAAGCATTCCATTTTTCTGTTGAGGATATTGAATCTTTTATCCAAGTTGTTGAATGATGTATAGTTGGCTCTGATAATTGCTAATGGCTTGTAAATGTAAACTTGGTATGAATCCTGTATTTTTGTGTAGTGCTAAAATATTGTTTTTTTTTATAAGGCTGCGATTACCTTGCAGGTGCTAAATAATTAACTAAATAATTATTGTTTCATTTTATCAAAATAGTGTAGTTTAATTTTGTTAGGCTGGTTGAATGGCGACACAACTCTCTTTGTTTTTCATTTTCTTTTTCGATAACCAATGAAATGTTGGAAGTCTCAAAACAGGCTATGCCTAGGAGACTCCTATATTATTTATTCATCACTAGATTTAGGTTTAATTTTATTATTATTTTAGGTAGATATAAGAAAGAATTGTGTTTATTTTGATTTTGTAAATATTTGTGTATAGATGTTTGGGGACAGGGAGGGGCGCAGCCCCCCCCCCCCCCTATCTCTTGGAGAAAGGAAAAATGTATCTTGATAATTATAGACAGGTGATTTTCTTTTAAAGCAATTAATTTGAAAATATCATTTTTATATTAATAAAATAAAATGTAATAAACACACATTATGTTTTGCTTTAAAAAAATATCGATGTTTTGGGGGTGGATCTTATTAAACATTGATGGTAAACATCAATGTTTTTCTGTTGATGTATTCCGGATAATCATACGGATCATTCTTTCTTTGAGAATTCATTGACGGTGTAAAGGTACAGGACTAAATGCTGTGTGGGAAAGGAAGAAGCATACTCCACATCCTTGACTAGTTGACAATATCTGAGTCATCCTAAGCAGAGTTTCTTAGTTTTTAATTTTCATCACATCGGTTCAGAATATTTACAGAATGAGTTACACCTTTATTTGATCATAAATAACACTTATACTACTTATATATAGCTTATAGTTACTGTACTACCTTGCCACTACAGTACTAACATAATATTTTTTAACTTGAGGGGTGTCCTGTCCCTCAAACGTTTTTTTTTTACCGAATTCAAATACATCCACTTTGGTGTAACTGTTAAATTATCTTCTTTATTAGTTTATTAGATAAATAGATATTTCAATAATGTGTGATTGGATTACCCAAAACTGTAAGTATGCCTAGGCCTAATTTCTATATAACCTAAATATATAGTAAGGACACTATGAAAGAACTTAACTTCATATAGGCTAGTAAACAAATCAGTATTTAATGGTGAATATTGATCCAAATGTTCAAAATGTCAATACATACAATAATTTGGTTTTTAAAATAATACAAATATTTTGGTTGATTTGCCTCAGGCAACTGTTAGGATTAATAGTGTAGGATTAGGAATTATTTAATAATCACATGTAATAAAGAGTAGTTTAAGATTTATAAGTCCCAAGGCGAGAACACAGAATATAGAACATGGTTGGGTAAGACTGTAAAATATTGTGTAAGTGCTGACAGAAGCTAGGCATACTTTAAAGACCTAGTTATGTCAACTCAGTTCACTATAAAAGGGCCCTACTGACCTAGATACGGGGCCAGATAGTTTTGGAAGACGGCCGGGAGCCCTGTTGATGGGACAGGGCAGTGTTTTGGGAAAGATATACGGTGTAGGCCGAAGCCTATAGTGTTCGGCTGATCCAGCTGAAATATACTTGGGAAGTACTGGTACAGAAGGTAGGCAAACAGACTGTCTAATATTCATATTTTAAGAACTGTGTTTTGGTCATTGCTATTGTGAGTGTTTCGTCTTGGGATATAATTAATAGTAATTATAGATAGAATCAGTAGTGTTGATATTTAAATGTAAGGTCAGTTAGCGTTGTTATCTAATGTAAAGTCAGTAGATCCATAATTTTAAACCCTGGGCAGGTGAACTATATTTCTACCCCTAACACAACTCTAATATCTACGGGGTATGAAATTCTTGGGACTCAGACAAACTTGAAGTCATATTTGAATATTAATTTAACCATTAATTAAGTTTCATTAGAAACAGGCAAAGAATTATTAGTTGAATCTTATAAGTTCAAAATTTAGAATCAGTTAGTCCAATAAAAATAATTAAAATGTTTCTTTTAATAATTATGATAAACAAATGGCATAGTTCATAAAATAGTTCAAATCTTGATGGTACATAGAAAGATCTCACCAAAGTCCAAAAATGTTTTGATCCATGATTTCTTCCTTGAGCGTTGAAACTTCAACATTATTTCAAAATTCCTTAATATAGTGACACTTTCGATGGCTCTTGATATTTTATAATTTATGGTGATAGGACAGGAACGCTTTTAATTTAACTGTTTATCCATACATTTAAATTTTTGTAAACCATTACAGTTCCCTCCATCTTGAAAATCATTGTTGCTAGTATTGGGGTTCACATCACTTTAACAAAACTTTCCAGCTGTTTTTATTTTTTAAATTTTATTATAATAATTATTATTTTTGATACACAACACAATTCTCCACTACACACTTGATACCAATTATTTATTTGCCAAAGAAGTGTTGAAATTTTTAGTATATGTATTTTATTAATTATATTATGAATTATTGCAACTGTTATTTTCTGACTATTATACAAAGTAATATTTACAGTCAAATAAGAGGCTTTTTATTAAATACTCAATTATGGTTGTGTTTGAGAGACATATGTATGGGATAACTATTTAACATAAAAATATGATAAATTAATGTGAATAATGTTATGAAATCTTACAATGTTCCCTCAGAAATTTATCTGATTGAAATGAATGATACATTTCGATGAAGTTTGAATGACATCATAGAACATTAATTTGTATGTAATACTGAAAGACAATATGGTTCAACATTCAATAACTAACTACTTAAGACTATAACATGTTTTTAGCTTGATTTGATAACATTGAGACAACTTAATTATTGTTAACAAAATATTGTTTATTGGGTTTTCTTGAGACTTATTGTGGCAATTGGGACATTGGGGTCACGCACTCGCGATTAGAGTCCATGCTCAAAGTTTATGTGGCAATTGGGACATTGGGGTCACGCACTCGCGATTAGAGTCCATGCTCAAAGTTTATGTGGCAATTTGAATGATGGGGAAAATGTACCGGTATATCTGGGAAAATGGGTAACACCTTAATGTTCTCAAAGAAAAGTGATAAAACAAGAAACACTGTTGAATTCACATAAAATTTATAATATCGTTTAAGTGGTTATATCGCAGTTCATGGTACAGACATATTTTAAAATTTGAAGTTTACTGAAAACAAAGAAAACACTTCTCTATACACCATCCTCTTCTTCTTCGCCATTATTATAATGTCTTGGATCTATGGGTTCAATATATTTCCTTAACGCGGAAATGTGATATGGTCCATATAAACCGTTCAAATTTGAAACATGGTAAGTAGCACCTCCTAGAATCTTCTTAATTATGTAGGGACCTTCATAAACTTCAAAGAACTTTGCAGTTTCACCATCAATAGCTTTTGATAAAGGGTGAGTTTTGGTGAGTACTTAATCATTAATATTTAATGTTTGTGTTTTGTGTGTTTGATTAAATTTATGGGCTCGCTTGTTTCTCTTACTCTCTATTATGGCATTTGCTCTGCGTGCGTCTAAACATAAGTGAATTTCACCTGTCTTCTTAATGACTGGGATTATAGGGTTAATAAAGGTACTTTTGCTCAGCTCTATTACTTGTAACTCCTCCATACGGTGGATTTCCTTCATCACTTCGTCCTGGTGCATTAAAGGTACTGGATAATTTATGCATTTAAACTCTTGTGGATTTGTAACTTTGAGTTCATGTACATATTTACTGCATAAACCTGGCCGATCCGAGAACACATTTTGGTATTTATTAAGTAACTTAATTAAATCTTCCTTCTGTGCTATATCAATGTAACCATTGTCGTTCAAAGAGCTAAGAATCATTTCATGGGACAAAGAGTTGTTGCAGTTTATATCGCGCTGAATCGTATGACTGTTACGTATAGAATTATAACCATTACACATGAAATTATAATTATCATTATTTAGCCCTTGGCAATCAGATGCAATTATATTACATAAATATCCTTCACTTGTAACAACACCAAACTTCATTATAATATTTGTATTATGTATATACATTTTAATTATATTACGATCAAAGTTTATTTCCATTTTCAATTGTGCTATCAAATCTACTCCAAATATAACTGGTCATAACAAGTGTGGCACGACAAGCAGTTGCACATTCATCGTTTGTCCTTCTATGGTAACGGGTATAAATATGATCCGTGTTAGTCTCTTTGACGGTTCGCCTATAGCGGTTCTTATTATGGTATTATTTACTGGAAGTTCTTCAAAAGGTTTGAGTTGTTCTCGGTTTTCTTTAAACCATTGTTCGGAAATACAGCTAGCATTCGCTCCAGTGTCTATGAGTACATTTGTATTAAGGTTATTGATGTTTACTGATATCTCTGGACAAATAATATTTATTTCATTGTTTATATGGTTATTATTATTTGGTTCAGACATTAGGAAATTTTTATCACACATTATATTGTTGATTTCACAATTGGATGTATTGTTGAATAAATCAGATCCGAGGGTGTTATCGTTGCGTGGTATAAATGATTTATAGAGGTGGTCCTCTCTGTCACCTCGGTGCTCACCTATAACGCTCTGTAGTTTTCCGCATCACTTTGTGTTGTATGGTTGGATGAAGAATTGTGTAGAGCTGGGTGTGTATCTGGATTGGTTGTGGTTTGCTCCCTGATCATCGTACAGACTTGGTTTTGTTCTGGTGTGGGGTAAGTTTCATTGTTTCGGTTGTAATATATACTCTGTTGTCTAGGTCTTGAGTCATGTTGATATTGTCGATGATTATTGTTGTTTTGACTCTGGTTAGGGTTATTAATTCGGTATTGTGAATTGTTGTTCCGCCATGAGTTTTGGTTATTATTATAATTTCTATATTGGCTATTTTGTGTTTCTCTAGGATTTTGATTTCCAGAATAATTTGTTCTCTGGTTATTGGGTCTGTTGTGTCGGGGTTGGTAGGCTTGGTTGTTATTTGTAGGCTCCGTGGTGGGTTTTGATGTACTCGATTTGGTGGTTGATCTGATCTGATGGGGTTGTGTGATATGTCCTGACTACTATTTTGAGTTTGTCGTTGCGTGTCTCGGATATCCTCCCTTTGTAATAATCACTCGAACTCCCTGATTGTATTTATGTTCTGGACGTTCCTACTGTCTTGTACAATACCGTCAAATCGTTCGGCGAGTAGTGTCACGATTTCCTCCTCTTGCATCGGTGGGGATATAGATTGTAGTAAGATGACGCGTTCAGTAAAATATTCTGAGCGACTTAGACTTCCATTGATCCGATATTTCTCAGATTCGATACGAGCTTTGATTCCTCGTTGTAGGTCTCGGTTCCAAAACTTTGCATTAAATTCTTCCTCGAACTGTTCCCAACTTGTTATGTCACCCTTGATTAATTGTAACCAACGTGATGCCGGTCCATACAGACTCAACTATAACAAGTCCTTCAGATGCCCAATGGGATCATTTAAATTTTGTTGTTTTCTCATACTTTTCTCGTAAAATCGTTTCATTTTATGGAGGAATTCATGTGGGTTAGTGGCTCGTCCATTGAAATAAGGAATTTGCCGGTCTATAGCTTCACCTCCTGTGCAATTGATCTGTATGGTGTTTCCGGTGGGTACTTGATTTTGACTTTGTTTTTTGAGGTTTACAATCTCCGCTTCACATTGATTTATTACATTAGAATGTTGTTTAATCAGTGGTATTAAATTTTCTTGTGTTGTCTTGTAGATTTTTGCAATTTCCTCACATTCAGAACGAGTTTGTAGGTTGTGAAATTTGATTTTATCTTCCAGTATGTTATTGTTCTGTTCCAATTGTTGGTTAATTAATTTGACGGTATTCTATTTGTAGTTTTCTAGTTTACTTTCAACTTCAGTGTTATGTCGATTAAATGATACACTAAAAAATTTTTTCATTTCCTCATTGTTCGTATTTAATTTGTGTAAGGTGTCCTTTTGTAGCATGTTCATTTCAAAATTTTGTTTAACTTGGTTATCCTTTACTGTATTTAATTCTGTGGCGAACATATCTTGTGTCGTCTTGACTTCTAGAATTTGTTTTTCAAAAAATTGTCGACAAGTTTTAATTTCTTGTTTGGTTTCATTTAATTTGGTATGAGTTTCATCAAATTTAAACTTCAGTTCAAGTTTAGTTTCATTTAATTTGGAGTTCATATTCATATTCATCTGCTGTAGATAAATAAATATTGTGCTCAAGTCGGGAGTGGTTGTATTAGAACGGTCGTTTGAACTTCCCGCTGATAATGTATTAGACTGTGTAGATTGCTTCTCGTTTCCAGCAATTGCTAATGAATTGTTTGCCTTGATTACAAATACAGGATCATTTCGTGTATTTCCGTCAATGTTCGGTAGACTTCGGCTGCGCTTCACATAATTGCCGCTCGGCGCTGTTGAAAGATCGTCAGGTGTAGACGACAAGCATAACATGGCGTCCATTTCACTACACGAATGGGATCGTTCGTCGCGTTGTACGGTAGCTTCATTTTCGGTCTGCAATGTGTTGTTAGAGTTCCTCTCACTTTCCATGTTGATCGGATATCGTTTAGGGAATCTTAAATTATATGGGGATGTCATTGATCAGGGTTTTATACTAATAAATATCTAATACAAACTTCACTAACTGGCTTACCGTATACTATCGATTTTATTTGATAACAGTTGCAATATTTTAGACAAGGTTTTTATGCTTCAAGTTTGTCTGGCCCTGAAGTTGAGCGCCATTGTTAAATTTTCTTCTTAATTATTTTAGTTTATTAGGTAAATAGATATTTCAATAATGTGTGATTGGATTACCCAAAACTGTAAGTAGGCCTAGGCCTAATTTCTATATAACCTAAATATATAGTAAGGACACTATGAAAGAACTTAACTTCATATAGGCTAGTAAACAAATCAGTATTTAATGGTGAATATAGATCCAAATGTTCAAAATGTCAATACATACAATAATTTGGTTTTTAAAATAATACAAATGTTTTGGTTGATTTGCCTCAAGCAACTCTAATATCTACGGGGTATGAAATTCTTGGGACTCAGACAAACTTGAAGTCATATTTGAATCTTATAAGTTCAAAATTTAGAATCAGTTAGTCCAATAAAAATAATTAAAATGTTTCTTTCAATAATTATGATAAACAAATGGCATAGTTCATAAAATAGTTCAAATCTTGATGGTACATAGAAAGATCTCACCAAAGTCCAAAAATGTTTTGATCCATGATTTCTTCTTTCAGCGTTGAAACTTCAACATTATTTCAAAATTCCTTAATATAGTGACACTTTCGATGGCTCTTGATATTTTATAATTTATGGTGATAGGGCAGGGACGCTTTTAATTTAACTGTTAATCCATACATTTAAATTTTTGTAAACCATTACAGTTCCCTCCATCTTGAAAATCATTGTTGCTAGTTTTGGGGTTCACATCACTTTAACAAAACTTTCCAGCTGTTTTTATTTTTTTAAATTTTATTATAATAATAATTATTTTTGATACACAACACAATTCTCCACTACACACTTGATGCCATTTATTTATTCCCAAAGAAGTGTTGAAATTTTTAGTATATGTATTTTATTAATTATATTATGAATTATTGCAACTGTTATTTTCTGACTATTATACAAAGTAATATTTACAGTCAAATAAGAGGCTTTTTATTAAATACTCAATTATGGTTGTGCTTGAGAGACATATGTATGGGATAACTATTTAACATAAAAATATGATAAATTAATGTGAATAATGTTATGAAATCTTACATAACATAGTTCCCTTTGTTTAGTTGGTTGTATTGTTTTTTGTGATATTTGTGTGTAAACTGTAAACTCAGTGTACCGATTATTAGTTTTTGTTTCAAATAGTTCATAAATAATATTATATGGAGAGTAACAAAATGGTTTCAGAATTTATTTATTGGAATTGAATTTATTACAAGGATAAATTTCTACTAATAAATAAAACAAATGTTAAAATAAATTTTATTTAAATCTAGTTTTGAGCATTTTAGGTTTGATAAACTAGGAAATCTTTTTTCCAAAAGGCTTAGATATAGAATATAATTCAAAGCGATTTTTAAACATTTTTGAGATTGATAACCAAGTGTATTTTTTCAAAAGGCTGCAAAGCTAGAATCCAATTTGCCGCTGTTTTTGAGCATTTTAAATTTGATAAAATTTTTGTATTTTTTCAAAATGCTACAGAGATAGAATGTAATTCAGAGAGAGCTTCAAGCAGCTTGGAGTTTGATAACCTAGGAGATATTTTTAGAAAATGTTGCAAAAGTAGAATCCAATTTTCATAGCGAGTTTCGAGCAATGCGATTCAACATTTAAAGTGTTCACCAAAGGCATGTTCTTAACCCTGGAAGCGGTCTTGTTAATTCGCTCAGATTTTTTGCTGTTTGAAAGCATTTTTTTTTTTTAAATCGCTAAATCCCCAAATAGTAATTTTATATCCAAATCCAAAAGTGTTCAATAGCTTTTTTATTAAAAAAGGCCCGAAGAATTCGTATATTCAACTAAAATGTCAATTGATGTAACATTTTAAAAGTTATTAGCTCAGGAAACAAAAAATGTTCAGTAAGGGAAAATCATAGTTTAGGCCTACAAAAAAAGAAGTAAACATTTTTTTAATTTTGTTCAAAATATGCAAAAGTTTAGTTATTTAGTTCTAAATTAGAACCACCGACAATTACTTGCACTATAGAGCTTTCCTTCAGCACACTGTAGAGTGAAGACGTGGCTGAGATGTTCTATTAGCGAGGCCTTCTTGTGCCTTCTTAGGGTCCACTGGAAAAGGGCAAAATCTCCTGGTTTCGAGGAAGAAGTGATTGACTTGTTTGGAAAGAAGAAAAGAAATTTACAGTTTACTTTTTCAGATAAATATTATTGTCAAAATCATAGCCTAATCGATATATAATATAATTATTGTTTCTCCTTTGTGCCTGGTTGGTAATAATAATTTGTTGTAAATGTGGTGGAGTGTCCAGAAAAACGCATATTTGATGTGTGATTTTATTTTATTTCACCATTTTCGAAGTAAATTTCAATTTCATCTTCAGAAAGCAATTTAAGCAGATTATGGACGATTTTTCAAAACTAAAATAATCCTCTTGAAACTGGTAAATACAAAAGTCTGTTCATATACACTTTTGTCTGGGGCCAAGGAGATGGGGTTGTCCCTTCCCCCGGGAGTATAGTAGAGTTGGGTATAACAAACCCTTCAAGGACACTTTACTCAAGACTGTCCGTGGAGTGAATCACGAGGTGGCTGCACGAGGTTGCCCTGCTAATACTGAACATGGCGGATCTAGAGTGGGAGCTAAACTTCCACGGCAGGGACGGTTGTAGTGTACAGCTGCTGGGACCCCACCAAGTCCCTAACTCATAAATACACTCAATCATTTACACACACGCCATGTTAACATAGATATGTCACACAGCACAAAAAAATAATCAGGCTGTTCTATTTGCCTGAGCGAGCCTCTGCACTTCGTCGGTACCCAGAGGGTACAATGGGAAAACCGGGCAGGCACACCGGGCTGCCATGTAGTACAGGGACCTGACTCAGCCTAACCAGCATGAGTTGGCTGCCCTATCAACTGGCGAAAATCTCGCCTCTGCTTTCACTGCCAGATGGTGACTGGATTGGACCAGGCAGTGACGGGGGGCCCCTCCGAGGCCACTGGGACTGACGGGAGCAGGCTATAGGTGGTTGAGGGCGGATGGAGCAGTTTTGAGTAGTCGAAAATGCTGTTTACTCATATACACACAACATAACAAATGCAATACAAATAACCAAAAAAATTACATTTTTGTCTGGACATTTACAACAAATTACTATACTTAACCATATACCTTAAAGTTTACTTTTTCTTATAAACAGCTGTGACAAATCTTGTAATGTTATGTTTAGTTTGTTTTGTCTATTTCAGAATAAGGACATTGCTATTGCATTTTTTAAAGTTAAATGTCCACTGATTCATCCAAATAAAGTAATTAAAAAAAGTATTATTATGTTTACTTTCTCCCATATACCGTTTATAGAGTAAACTAATGTAATAGTTTTGATAAAATTTGCTCGGTAGCTGTAGATTTACCGGAGGGGAACCGTACCCCTTATTTCCCTGTCTGCCCCCCTCCCCTAGAGAAAATCATATGGGCGCCTATGTTTGGTGGTAAATAAATAAATCATCATATATATATATATATATATAAAGGCTTATTCTAAACTTGGCTTAGTTAGGCAAGTTATTGTACTTTACAAAAACACAAAATATATATTTCCAAAAGAGCAGAAAGTTCGGCCTAATTAAAAGTAAAATATAATTCACAAATTATTTGAAAAGTAGGCTATTACAGTAAGATAAACTAAAAGTTCTTTAGTTCAACAAAATTAAAAAAATGTATATAAGCTAGTAGGCTACAAATAACAATAACAAAATAAAAATAATGTACAGTATATATAAATAGTTTAGGCTTGGCCTATACCGTTAACCTGAAAAAAACACATTTGCCGTTTAATTATAATGAAATTACTTTTAAATGCCAGATAAAGGGTTAAGACAATTATTTATTTTTAGATAAATAAAACTGCTAATTTATAATATGTCGATTGTAGTCTATACCATAAAGAGTGATTTATGTACCTCAATTAGGCAACAATTTATCAATAAAAGTAGCCTATTTAAAAATTCATTTTCATAAGCTGTTTTGTCTCTTGTTAGCAAATTTGCATAGAAAAAATGAGCTATTGCAGTGACCCTTATGCTAAGACCTAAGGTCGTGAGTAGCAAATGAGCACCGATCATGGTCCCCAGAACACGTTTTGGGGAGTCATTAAAAGTTATATATATATATGTGTTCGCACTCTAGCAGCCGCATTTTCAGTCCGATTTGGTACACATGTTGGTCGTTTACGTCGCTCGGACAAGTTTGTTAGCCAAAAAATCCAACCACCAAAGAGTTTTTTCTAAAAATATAAATGTAGGATGTTATTCTGCAGATTTTGTTTTTGCACGACCTTATAGCTCGCTTGGTTCCCCCAAAATCGATCAAAACGTAAAATACCATAAAAGTACCCGGTTCAAAGGTGATTTTAGCTTGGAGGTATCTTCTCATCCGAGGCTGATTGGCGAGTTTTTTCTCTACGAGCGAAGCGAAGCTCATAACCCGAGGCCATAAGATCGAGGTGCAAACTCGCAAAGTGAGTTTTTCCACTGCGAGTGTAACGAAGGAGCGCGTGAGTCGAAGCTGGAGGCCTAGGCGCAAACAAATTCTTCTAATATATTTCGTACTAACAGGCAATATTCAGCACCCTCGTGAGGTAGATCTAATTGTTCCCAAATTGTTGGTTGAAACCCTAAAACATAGGCCTATAAACTTAATTTTATAAATTTGCTCAACTCACGTTAGCGGTTCAGCTGCGTGGTCGAATTATTTACAGTTGCAAACAATCTATTTTTGTTTACAATCTGACTGAAGTAGGTCTCAAGAAAGGAGGAACTTCGAAATACGTTGATGAACACAAATAAAAGGGTTACGGTAGGATGGGCAGAAAATTGTACTCAAACTGATGATGAATAACTCTATTACCAAGCAGAAGCTGTGATTACGGTAATACGTTACTGGAAACACACTATTATTTTTATAACGATCGCAACTAACTGGATTGAAATCAACTACTGGGATTCATGGTCACGAATAAAATAAAGTGACAAATAATTTGATCACACAGCTGAAACACCGATGAGAGCGAATTTCGAAAATTAAGTTTATATACTTTAGGGTTTTAACTATTTGGGAAATTGGTCTACAAACGAAGATGTTGAATAGCTGTCTGCGTGTACGAAATATGTAAGCAGAATTTGTTTGCATCTCAGATCCAACAACTCTCAGCGGCATAGAGTTTTGGACAGCTTGCTCGCAGCGGAAACCACCCGCAACAGAAGCTTCCCCACAGTAAAATCCCCCTCTACTTTTATGATATTTTACGTTTATATCAATTTTTGGGGAAACGGATGAGCTATAAAGTCGTGTAAAATATGGTGAAGAATTATTTTTTTATTTATTATCCAAGATAAAATCCCAAAAAAGTTTAATTCTATTACGAAAAATCTCAAAAACATTTGACTTCCTATCGAAAAAGTGCTTCCGATTGTTGAATTTTTTTGGCTAACGATTTGTCCGAGCCACTTAGGAAACCAACGTGTGTATTAAACATGGACAGAATTGGAGGTAAAATGCAGCCGTTTGTGTGGGAACACATATTATATATAACATTTTTAATGACTTCCCAAAACGTGTTCTGAGGACCATGATCTGTGCTCATCGTCTACTCCAGACCTTAGGTCTCACTATAAGTGTCAGCTCATCTTTTTAATGGAAATTCGCTAACTAGGTTAGGCTGGTAATAGGTAAGTAGGTAATATGCAGCATTTTGACTTCTTTGAATCTTCATCTGCTTCTGGCTGACTTTCTCTCCTCATAAATATGTGATTCTTGCTGCTATATAATATTTTTGCAAGTTAAGCATAGCTAAAAGGGATCATATTTTAGAGCCGTTTAGGCCTCTTCTTCTTTATACATTTATTTATTAAACTTTGTGTGAATAAGTTGTTCTATAAATTACCAAGTTATTTTTATTTCATAGTTTTAAATATACTCTTTCAAGTTTTCGAGATAGTGTTTAAATGCAGCCTATAATATTCATCCAACTAAAAATAATAATTAATTTAATTTTTAATTTGTTAGAAACCTATTTTGAAATTAATTTGTCAATACATTATTCAGTCACAGAAACTTCATGTATCATGGTTTTTGTTTCAATGGTGACGGCCAAGAAATAACAAATGAATGTAAGAAGTGTAAATTAATTTTGGTAATAGTCAGTCGTGGAACGAACCCTTTAAACATCTAAAATAACAACTTAAACTTGACAGTCAACTGCAATAATAGCATGACGATACAGCTAGCTGTCTGTTAGACGGTAATAGGTGACTGTAACGTATTATGACTGTGACCAAAGTAGCGGTTTTGCAAATTGTCCAGTATGTCTGGAGGAATTGCTGTAGCAACTGCTTCAATTCTGTTTCTTAAGTTGGGTAGTTCAGCTGGTAGCAAAAGCACATACACATAATCTTTTATTGTAAAAATTGCATGGCGTCTGATTGGGTGAACAAGGAGGCCATACTTAACAAAAGCTCGGTGTTCCGGCCAATTCAACGATCGGCTACTTTGTTTAACCAATCCCGTACTGAGTTATACTAGTGAGGTGGCTCACCATCTTGCTGCCAAGTAAAGTTCTGGGGTTCAGCTTCTTGCAATTGAAGAAAGAGCCATAGTTGTAGCGTATCAAGATAACAAACACCAGTTACAGTCGCTTAAGTAAAAAACAAAAGGCCCGTAAACTTTCTGCCGGTAAATGGCACAAAACACTCCTCAATTTAGGGGAGTGCCTTCTCATTGAGATTTGCTAACCCCTAGATGCACACACTTAGGTGAAATGTAGATTCATCACTAAAGACGACACAATCCAGAAATTCTTCATTGTCATGCAACAAATCGTTTGCAAAGTTGGCACGTAAACTGTAGGATTTAGAGCTTGTAGCAACTACAAACGTAGTTATAAGCATCTCCTCAAAACACTCCACACAGACATCACTGGAATTGCTAATTCACAACTTAGCTTTAAAACTGATATCTCGGGCTACACGTGAAAGACTCTCTCACTCGTTCTTCAGTCACTCTTTGTCGTTCCGTACTCTTCCCTTTGCAAAGAAAGCCGGTGTCTTCAAACTAATGATACCATCTACGGATGTTATTATCATCACTTGGAGGATTACATTTGAAATTAATACAGAACGCACATTGTACTGTAACTACAGATTCAATCCATGCAAACTGTAAGACACAAAAAGCTTTCCGTTCACTAGTCGCCATCTTTGCTGCTAGCGCTTTCTAATGGAAGACAGAGGAAACAGTGCATGCACATCTACAAAACTGTTTCTAACTGTACTAACAAAACTGTTTGACGTTACGCTTTCTTTGGATGTATTATTTATAAGTTAAAAGTAATAAATACTAGAAAACTTTGAATCACCGATATTTATTTTGAAACACTCTGTATATCTACAGTAGGCCCAAGCCAGCTGCACGCTCGGCAAACAGTGTACTAGCCGTCCTGCTGACATTCTACCAGTTGCGAAGGACTAGCGGCGCGCCCTTACTCCTTCCTGTGCCTTCTTTTCTTTACTCTCTCTATAAAATTTGATTTTATTAATTTTCTAGCTCAGATCTTAAATGAGCCGATCTAGCCGCGCAAGAAATATTATCCCGTAGAATTTATATTCCTTACTTTTCTTTGAAAGGAAGTTAAGTTTTATAATTTGTTTGTACAGTCTTGACTCTTACGGGATCGTGCCACTTGGAGATTGATCTACCTTTGTTATAGCACGTTATATACACTCTTATCATTTACACACATAGACGCAGATTGTCAGCTGGTTCAGGACCCTTTTTCAATGAAATAAAAGATTTGTTAATATTTTTTGTTTTTATAAGAACCAATTGGCTCTTATTAATTTAATTATACACAAAATTCAAAATATATACATTACTGTTTCAATTATCACCATAAAACTTAATACTTGATATTAATAATTAGTAACAAAATACTCTTACCTTATTTTAAATATTTAATTTATTACACAATTAATTTCATTATTTTATTAAGATATCGTAGTATGCTGTGAGAGATAGACGTATATTGAGTAATTTACTATTGGAACAATGCCTATCTCCCCAAATTATTGTATAAAAATTTGAATTTCTGTCAACGTTGCAAAATATATTTGAATAATAAATATCACTGACTGTACCTTGGACGAGTATAAAGAGCGTTCCACTTGAGTTCCTGCAGGTCTGGAAGGTCTCAGCTATCTCCAGGTTTATCTCCTTTAAACCCAAAAAAACGTTGGCGTAAGTTCTGTCTCCGGGAGTAAAAAAGTCTGGATTCTGATAGATATGCAGTAGCTGGCACCCTGCCCTATGCTGTCTTGTGGTTCTTCTTGATTCCTCCTGGGTTATGGAATAGTGCAACCCATTGTAACGGTTTCATTTTTCACCCCACAATTTTACCCAGCCCGTTCCCTTGGCAGTGGTTTCGCACGACAAATACTTTGCTCGCTAAATCTAGTTATTGTCGGATTAGACCTATAGATCCGCGACACTGCACCTGTGTTTGCATTTCTTATTGTATAATTTACTCGGGCAAGCAAAGTCAAGGTAACGTGAAATGCGGCAGGAATGGACGGGCCCGACCCATTAATGCTAAAGTCTGTTTGCGATGTTTATCTATTATTTACTCATGCCCGTCACCGATGGGTATGTAAGCAGCCGGAGATCAGCGCTAAGGGTCATTAATCATTCGGCCTTTTGACATCGAGCCTTCCGCGTGGAAGGGTCAATCATTTCGACATCGAGTCGGACTGGTCATTCGTCTTCCGATCATTCGTCGACTAGCCTTCACGAGAAGGGGTCGCCGATTATTCGAAATCGAGCTAGGAACCTTTGCGAGGAATCGTTACTTTGGCGTAAGTATTACCGACTAGGAGTGTTCTAGTGTGCCGTAGGGGAATTCGGGAGTAGTATTGATACCGTAGGAGTAGTTTAGGCTCCTCTCCTGTACTCGTACCTCGCTGGAGAATATTCAGCCACTTCGTTCCTTGCTGGAGAATATTCAGCTATCTCGTTCCTAACGAAGCGGGTTAAGAAGTAGGCATCGCGAGTTCGGTGGTTCGGACGTTTCGCATAGCAGAGACCGGTGTGGTAATAACAATACGTCACGGTACAGTAAGGTTAGCTGTAACCATCACGCTTCCATCCCGGAAAGGAGATTTTGGCAGTGATGATTTATTAAGAGTGCAGTGTCAACCTTCTGGTTCGCTCATGAATGCACAATATAACTGAGCCAAAAACCTTTCCCGTAAATTCGAGTTTGCCGGACCCCTGGAACGTATCCCATTTCGACTAGAGTCGATTCCGGCAAAACGTACGGTGGCTGATATTGCGTGGCAACGCTGCCGCAGAATACACGTCACACCGTCTCTGGATAGATCCTGTGATGGTCCTGAAGGCTGTTACCGATTCTATTGTGCTTCGGTTAATTTGAAATAATGATTGATGTGTTGCCTCACCTTTTGTCGTTTCACCTCTGCAACACTTTTCCAAGGTTTACTATAAAGAACATAGTTACATCTCGGTGTCTCTTTTAGAAAAGCCTCTCCTGCAAGTAAGTTTTGGCGTTCTCCCTTTTGAGGGACCAAAACGTTACCATTTCAGTCGAAATAATTCCCTGTAATTCCATTAACTTAAAGCTTCATATCTCATTATTTTTATGAAAAGGAATTTTTTCATTATTTTCCTGGCTTTAGGATAGTTTTATCAAAATCCATCTTTAGTTTTTTTAATTACGACGATTTTTGATTGATCCAGTTTTTTCGTTTACACAGTCCTATTCTTACCCCTGCTGCTTTGGGCTTGGTTACACTATCTCGGTTGATGGCAAAGTTTAACCAGTAATCTTGGTACGAAATTCCTGTTCACTTTGGTCTAAGCTGTGAGAAATTCCGTTCGGCTTTTGCGGACGATCACGATTTCTTCTGTTTCCTTTACGCGATTTTCCGCATATCCGATTTTCTTTCACTTTTTCTTCACACTTAACCTTTCCCTCCAGTCTTATCTATACTGCTTTCCCGTTTTTGGTTTTGTCCTACCACTTTTGGTTGAGGAGTTATTATTCACTTTTAGTCTTTTGAAATTGTTCATTTTTTGTTAACTACCCATTTCCCATTATTTTTCAATATCTCGAGGCTTTACAAATATATATTTAATTGTTACTGGCTACTGCCCTTAAACCTTTTTTTAGACCCATAAAGTTAATTTATTTAATTTCAGTAAAACCTTTAATAATTCTAAAATTATTAACTAAATTCAGTTAATACCCTCTCGTATTACTTATTGCCCCCTTGCCTTTTTTATTTGAAATTACTATTTTTTTAAACTCAATTTTACTTAAGTTTTTGTAAATTGTTTTACTGAAATGATTTTTAATTTAACATTTTTTAATAAAATCTTAATGTTGACTTTATTAAGCTATTCTTTGTTCTATTTTTTATAATTCCTAAATTTACCAAATTTGATTTTTTAAGTCATTTCTTATTTACTCATAACTTTTTTATTATACGTTTTATCAAGAAACTTTATTAACATAAATTGCTCCATCTTCCTTTCTTTATCCATTTATCTAAAAATATCAAATTTTAATAAGTTTTTCCACTGTTTATAATAACTTGCATTGAAGTATATGGCATAGCAAGGACAAGCCTTCCTGGACTTTAGATTATAGGCTGGTTGAAATTGGATTAGGCCTGTCTTAATAACTTAGTACATTACAATATTGTCTATTTCTTATGATTTTGAATTGAGCGAGCTAAGCTATCTTAGACCGTCTCACAGTATACCGCGTCTAACAATACGGTACACGACTTTATTCACACCACGATTATACTGACTTAATGTTGATAGAAAATTCTGAATTTTTGTATTTCATTCAAGTAGACCCTAACATACAGTATAAACACATTTAATTTATAGCAAGTATTTAATTTGTAATACAAAAATAATGTCAAAGTAAATTTTAACCTTCTGAATATGACATGAAAAATATGACCTGAGGGGAATTTTTTTGTTTCTTGGTCAGGAAAATTTCATCAGCGAGAAAGTAGTTTTAGATTATAAAGCAAACTAAAATTTAATTTAAAAAACTTTTTCGTAAGAGCACTGTGTCAGTTACAATCGTGGTTTGAATACAAGTCAAAATATTGCATGAAACTGCCCAGCTGTGTTTGTTGGTCTGCCCGATCACGGACATTGTTAATGTGTTTTTTCACATGTACAGTATTTATAAAAATATAATAGCGTACTTAGCTTATAATAATAATTTTTACTATATTACACTATCATATTGATTTTTTTATGCACTTGTAATAAAACGGCCTTTCCCCGCGGCGGATGTTTTTAGAAATGTACCACGCCTTGCTTCCAGCCCACACGCCTGCTCTGAAGCCCACGCACGCAGCTGGCTTGGGCTTATTGTATGTGTGCACTGATGAATGTAGGGATATATATATATATATATATATATACAGTAGAGCGTCGAAAATCCGAACTAATTGGGACCGAGGGGGTTCGGATTTTCAATTTGTTCGGATTTTTGAAAATAACCAAGAAAATGTTATTTAGGCTAAAATATATGCCCTTTAATCGATTAAAGTGGTTAAACAGTACAAGCAGAAAGTAAGACTACTTACATATTATGATTTAGAAGAACCTTCACGTCATGATTATGCTTGGAACTCTCAATTACAATACAGTATGTACTGTACATGTTTAAAAATTTACTTGTTAACACAAATTAATATAGTTAACACAAACGAAAAATAAAAAAATTACTATACAGTACACTACTGTATGTAAAACACACTGTTATAATGATTACACAAAGAGAAATGAATGAACTTTCTGTATGAAAAAACTAAAAATGTACGAAAGACAGATCAATGATATCTACTGTCCTGTAGACACCGACTGACTGAGGGTGGACGTGATAACTGATAAAGAGATAGACTGAGTTAGTGGGGCGAGCTAGTGTAGACAAAAATAGACAAGCCAAGGTTATTACCCCACCCCGCCCTGCTTTGTTCAACTTTGAGACAAACACGATGTTTGTTTACTGCTAGCGCTAAAGCAGCTTATTAGCGTGACAGTGAATACTGACAGCCAGTCTGCTGTGAGGGCGTGTGAGAGCAGGTAGTATTAAGAAGTGTTTAAAAAGAGATACTGTAATGTAATGTCAAACTGCAGTGAAGATTTTTGTGGATTTTTTAACGACGCAATTGAAATTTGTGAAATAAAATTTTTGCAGGGGCTGCCTCGGAATGCGTTAGGATTTTTGACGTTTCGGATTATTGACCTTCGGATTATCGACGCTCTACTGTATATGTATACACCTACAGTATGTGTGTAAGCACAAATAGACCATAGTATGATTCCTAATAATCATGTTTATGCCAACCCAGCAGATGGTCATAATGACCAATGCTGTACAGTACTATGTAAAATAAAAATTTTATTTTCCAGCTGATTCGCTGATGTGAATTGAGCGAGTTTCCAAAATTAAGTTTGTATATTTTAGGGTTTCAACCAACAATTTGGGAAATTGGTTTACTCATGACGGTTCTGAATGGCCTCTTTATTCAAAATATATTAGTAGGATTTGTTTGCACCTAAGCCTCCAATTTCGACTTACGCGCTCATTTTTTCCACTCGCAGCGGAAAAACTTGTTTGCACCTCGACCTTGTGGTCTGGGGTTATGGACTGCTTTGCTTCGTTCGCAGCGTACAAACTTGTTTG
>JAGFPH010002163.1:58975-76563 GCA_018207615.1 Philaenus spumarius
GTCTCATTTTGTGTAGCTTAAGTTGGCTTGATCGAATACAAGAGTAGAGACATTCCTGACATTTATAACGTTTCACTCCAGTATGTGTCTTTGCGTGTCTCCTTAAGGTATATGATTTAGCACAAGAATAATCACATTCACTGCATATATATTTATGAACTACCACCTTAGTAGTAGTTGGTTGTGAAGACATCTTAACACAGACTGAATGTTGTCCTATTAGATCGTTTTTGTTGTTTGAAGAAGAGGTTCTCTGGTGCTCACCGCCTTCAGAATCTGTAGCTTTAAATCTGCCTTTATCTGTATCTGGAAATTTAATTTATTTAATTATTATTAGTGTAAACAAATTTTATATTGGATGGATTATAAAACTTGATCTTTGAAAGGAATTGTTTGTACAAGTGATAAATAATTTATGTAGGATCAATTGCTTGAAAGTAAAAGTAAATCATACAGGATGGCTAGTGATACGACCTTTTGAAATTTCCTGACTTTTCCCTGACATTTCCCTGACAAATCTTAGAAAAAGCACAAATAAAACCATGCTAACTTTATTTTAGAAGTCAATCAAATTATATTGGTCAGCAAATAAATTTTTAGGGAAAAATTGATTTGCTGACCAATAAAAGTAATTAAATATATATTTAAACACAGTAATATTATAACAGTTATTTAATACTAATCTATGTTACTGAACCAACCACCAGCAGTTGTAATTTACACATTTATGGCTATAAATATTAAATTAAACAATGAATTGCTCAAATTATATTTTATTATGTTATAACAAAAGAAATAACTAATTGGTTTTTGTAATCCAACTACTGGTTACAGATATGCATTAAATATTTAATTAATTGATACGAAGATACCCAAATTCGAAAAAATTTTATAATAAAACTAACATTTTTAGAAACTGCATGCTAGAGAAAGGTTTCAAGGTCATATCACGGCAAGTGCATTGGAACAAGCTGCCACAATCATTCCCGTAACTTGCCGATAATTGTTCTTACGTATCAGAATACATAGTTTCTTATTGATTAATTTAGAAGTTCATCTTATTTTTAATGTTTATTTTCTCAATTAAAAATTGTATTAATCTATGATTTTAAATAGTTACTTTTAACTATTTTGCTTAGAAATGTTATTTTTCCCTGACCTTAACCAAAATTCCCTGACTTTCCCTGAAAAGTAAAATTTCCTGTCTTTTCCACGTTTTCCCTGTCACTAGCCACCCTGATCATAGTACATTATTTAGTCAAGTACAAACTTAGCTACTATACTTTAACCCTTTCCACTCGAGTGTCGGGGCAGCCCCGCACCCTACTAATCCGCACAAACTCCTATGTCGGGCGAGCCCAGAACTCGCTATGACAACGTTCTTTGATTGCATTTGAATGGACGTAGTTACTTTGATGACCGCTATTATTAAAGTTTGAGATGTGCTTCTATCTGTGGATTTTTTTTAGGATTATTTGAGTTCAGTTTCTGTGGTAAATAAATCTTAGAAAATGTAATGTTTGCCGTCTTTGGCCGCTCTGTAAACAGCTGTCTACTCTCGCCATTGTTTGGTTCCTACTTACTACGCAGTGTTTTATGGATCTTACGCGTTGTTTAGTTTAGTTGTACTAGGTTATCGTGTGTAATTTCACAGTTTATTTTTGAATATTGTTCTTTTTACAATAACTAGCTGACCCGTGCGAATATTTCGCAAGTTCAGAGTAGGCCTACATTTACCTGATTTAACACGTTGATTTATTTCAGTTAATTAAGTTTATTTATTTACATTGGTTTATAAATAACAGTTTCCATATACAATCTTACAGTGTAAACAATCTAACTAACAGCTGTCATGCTAGTTAAACAGATGGTTAATAGATGGCGCCTTTCATTAGGAACATACAAAGTATAATATAAACGTTTTTTCATCAATTCTTGTTATTAATAGATGAATTTTAAGCTGTTTGTATATTTTTCCAGTGTAGCGGTTAAGGAAAGCTTTAAAATGATGCCTCATTCGTGTAATTTGATGATGTATTAAGGAAGTTATGGCGTACCGACAAAAAAATGGCCTTGAGAAATAATATATGCGATGATTGTTGTAAAATAAAATGAACGAAGACGATGGAAGTTACAAAATGGCAGGAGTGGCGACGGAACTTTTGTTTCGAACCTGAATGATTCCAATATTACCAATAAGTTTTGAAAAAAGCTTTACTTACTAGTTTTGACCTAAATAATGTTGTTGCTAAGCAATAAAATAAATAGTTGAGGCAATTTTCTACAAGTTGGTGTCCTAACTAATTTTTTTCATAAAAACTATTTTTTATGAAAAACTTGTTTTTTAATTATAATTTTTTTATAATGTATTATTGTGTCTAAAACATGTGTAAACCACTTAATTTTGTTTGTAAGGATATAGACAACAAAAATCAAGCAACAAATTCCCATTGAAAATTTGTCCAAAATTCTTGTATTTTTCCGGTTTTTTGTTACAAATTTCTATTTTTTTCAATAAATAAAAATTTAAAAAATATACTTAAAAATAAAAATATATGTTTTATTTCATACCAATCTATACTTTAATCAAAGAAGAAACTACAAAAAAAATCAGCCTTTTAGAACTGACAGAAATACTTTTTTTAAGTAAACAAGTTACAGTGCAATATTCGCTCCAAAGTAATGGAGCTGATAGTAACACTAGGTCCCCAGTAATTGGAGTGGAAAGGGTTAATATGAACACTACTTATCATTCAAAGCCTAAATATAATATAAAACAATTATTAACATTGTAGGTATCTGTAGTACTGAAACTACTCCTTTCGTACCAGCTGTTTGAGTAAACTGTTGCTTAATTGAAAAGTTCTGGCTGCACTTCGGTAAACTTTCAAATTGGTAAATCATTACTTTTACTAGTATCCTAAAATTATACTGAAGTACTACTAGCCTATCATAGATGAAAACTATCTTTCTACCATGTCTGTTGCTTTATGAAAGTTATTTACATCATAGATTGATATTAAGGTTTTAATTTGATAAATGCCTACCAAATAATTAAATCAACCACAATCATACCGCACCTAGTAAACAAGGCATTAGAAGATAAGTAAGCTTCTTCATGGATTTTGGTAACAGATCTTATAATTCTATTCTGGTTTTCAAATTAGTTTGTAATGATTGATTGATCATATTTTTACAGTTTTCTGTTCGCACATTTGCCATCGTCTGTGTATAAAGAAAATAAAACACTATGGTATCAAGTGAAAAACTAAAACATATATAAACTAAAACGAAAACATAAACTTAGAGGACTAGGCCTATGTTAGATGTCTAAACTGAAAATAAAACTGAAATTAGAAAAAGGAGAAACACAGAACTAGAATACTAAGAGCTGAGATGTGAAGAAAACTTAAAGACTAAACACAAACTGAATGAGGGAAACACTGACAATCAGGCACACACAAGGATGACCAAGACAATAAGGGTGTATTTTCTGAAAAATAACAGCGCTAACCTGAAGCAGGCAATGTTAAATTAAAAAACCCTTTCCCCTTTCTTTTAGGGTCCTAGCACAAGCTCTAGTTATAGCGCCTTCTAGAGTCTAGAGAAATATCAGATAAAATTTCAGCCTTTTTTTAAATTTGAGGAATGTTTACATTATATTATTTTTAGATCTTGTTTAAGTAAAGGCAACCACAATGGCCTTATTGCTACACTAGTTTGGCTGATCTTATTGTCTGCTAATTTTATATATTGAATATATATTTTTAACTTACAGTCTACAATATTCAATTTGTTGTCTACAATATGTTCAATACGACGGCTGTTTCAGCTACTTAGCCATTTTCAAGTTTTTTTGTAGCCGGATATCCTTTATCACTTGTCAACACAAAAACACTCAATCACAGTACATTAACAATAATAAATACAGACAATACATTATTTTAAAACGAAAATAGAGTCAATTCAAAAATCTTCGACTGGTTGGGTCTAACATTCCGATACGTACTGCGGACGATGGTCAATCACGCTAATCGATGGAGGGGCTTACTTATCTCCAACAACGTATCGAACAATGCGTTGGAATCAAAGTTAAGTTTTTCATTAATAAAATGTTATTGTCGATTTTATGATTCTTGTATATCTCGAATTGCTCAAGGGAACTCATTAATCAGTCCTTTTTACAATGGTGTAATATTTTAAGTGAATCCTCCATACCAGAATATCCATGGTCGGCCTGAACAAGGTGTTCTGTAAATTTAGATTCTGATTTTGTTAAGTGTGCAATTTGTTTGGAGGTTGGAATATGTTCTTTAAATTTTTTTTGAAAGATTTCCCTGTCTGTTCTATATATTTCTTTGGACAGTCACTGTATGATAGTTCATATATTCCGGATCCTTCAAATTTATAAATGTGGAATATGTTTTTAGTGGGATTTATGAGACTTTAAATTATTTGTTGTTCTGTAAGCAATTTTATATTGTTGCTTTTGGAATAGGTTGCTGAAAATGTGTTCAAACGGCTTAAAATAATTGAATACCACAAATTTGGTTTTTTTTTTGGTTCATTCAGATTTCTAATTTTGTCTTTTCAGAAACCTATTCCAAAAGCAACAATATAAAATAGCATACAGAGCAACAAATAATTTAACCCTAGACCTGTCCTGGATATAGCTCAAATTGACAAGCCGGTTTTAGTGTTTTGCAAGCATATTTTAAAAAATTCGCCAAAAATAGTAATTCTATCCCAATCCAAAAGTGTTCTATACCTTTTTTGTAGAGAAAGGTTCAAAGAATTCATATAAGCAAATAAAAAATTTATTGATGTAAAATTGGAAAAGTTATTAGCTCAAGATACAAAAAATGTTCAGTAACGAAAGGAAAAAGTTCAACTTCAGGCCTACATAACAAGTAGTAAACATTTTTTGTATTTTTTTCGTAAGCGTAAAAAAGTTTTGTAATTTAGTTCTAAATAGAACTGTAGAGAAACATTTATCAATTTCAAATTTCTTATTTTGAAAATAACTGTTTTTATGTTCCAAATACACGACTGCTATCTAAACTAGGTCTAGTTTGAAACGTAATTTACTAATATATGCTTTGCCCAAAAATGAAGTATTATTATAACAAAGTGTATCAAAGAAAAGAACGGTATACTTACTTGTCCTTAGTCCACAAAAGTGTTTGAGTTATCTTTTATTTGAATAACAAAATGACATCAATGTAATGAAACTTCCCCGGTCACAGGAAGGGTCATATGAATAACGTAGGAACCCACGCGCTAGACGGTCTCACTAGACTGTCCTAATTATGTCCGTTCTGTAATATATTTGCTACCAAGGGAAGGTGAACAAATAAATAATTAATGCACGCATTTATAGATAACAAAACTATCGGTCACAAATCGTCATTGCGGTTTTTAAGTAGAGAAGAAACTTGACAAAACGCCATTACTAACTTGGCTTGCACATTACTGTTGAACACTGGGTATTCCACTATGGAATGCTGGGATCGATCTGTGACCAATAGCAAGGCTTTATTCACATCATAGCCGTATCAATTACATAGATGGTTCCAAACATGTGTGTTGGACATTACAAACATTTTTACAACATATAAAACATTTCCTCCTTCCTAATTTACAACAATGTACTTAAATCAAAACATACTTCATTATAAAAAAAAAAGAAAACATACTTCGTTATTTGACAATACATTTAAAAGAGCAAACAGAACAAATAATTACTTAATAACCAATGAATATAATTAATTTTTTTTTTCTTAAAAAAAAACAAAGTTAACCTCAACATCTACAACAATTATTCAATCACATTACAAATCTAATCTATCTACAGGTTTCCTAATACGCTGTGGATAGCGACGTATTGCCGGAGTTACATCGACTGCAAATGGTCTATTTGCCAAAGGAGGTGCGCGGGGTGAATTACTATTACTAAGTTCCGGCCTAATGGAAGGACGGGACTTGTTTTCACAAACATCCTCTATCTCCAATTCGGTATCAAGCTTATCTCTTTGCGGATGAATATCTGATATTTCTCCCTCAACGTTATTTTGAAAAGAATCTATCGCTATTATTTGGTCAATATGACGTTTCCACAACATACCAGAATGTATTTTTATTAAATATGTTACAGGACCCAACTGTTTAACAACCGAACCTTCAATCCATTTACTAGTGTGAGACCTGTAGTCTCTTACCAAAATAGGCTGATTGATAGACACATGGCGAGTTTTACTACCTTTAGCACATATAACTTGTTTGTTTTGGTTCTTAATAACAATTTCATCAAGTTTAGGTCGAATTAGGTCTAATCTAGTTTTTAAATTTCTATTAAACATAAGTTGAGCCGGAGTCTGGTTTGTAGTTGAATGAACTGAATTGCGATAATTAAATAAGAATCTAGTTAATGCTAATTCTAAGTCTAGAGCATCATGTATTGCACATTTTAACTTATTTTTTACTATTTTAACAGCATTTTCGGCTAAACCGTTAGTAGCTGGATGATAAGGTGGACTAAACGTATGTTTAATTCCATTCATGGACAAAAACATTTTAAAATCGCTTGAAGTGAAAGGAGGTCCATTATCTGAAACTATATGATCAGGTAAACCAAACCTGGCAAATAATGATCGTAATTGCTTAATTGTAAACTTGGCAGATGAAGATGGTACTTCTAACACTTCAAGCCATTTAGTGTGTGCATCCTTAACTATTAAAAACATTTTTGAATTAAAAGGTCCTAGAAAATCAATGTGTAATCTTGACCAAGGTTTATCTGGAAAATTCCAAACATTTAAGACACTTTTGTTTGGATTATCTCTTTCTTTAAGACAAGATGGACAACTGTTCGCCATCCGCTATATATCAGCATCAATGGAAGGCCACCAGATATATGATCTGGAAAGCGCTTTCATTTTAACGATACCTAAATGACTGGAATGTAATTCCTTTAACAATTTAGGTCTCAACCCTTCTGGTATCACTACTCTATAGCCCCACATGAGAATACCTTGTTCTATAGTTAATTCAGACTTTCTTATAAAATAAGGATTAATTGACATATCATTGTTATACGGCCACCCGTGCATAACATAACCTATAATTTTATTTAACATCACATCCTTTTTAATTTGTGTTTTTAAACTATCTAAATTAAGTGGTATTTCATTATCCAATATAAACTGTAAATATGTACCTTGCACTGTATTATTTTCAATTGTTTCAAACTTATTAACTTCTTCCACATTAGGAAGTGGTAGACGTGACAGTCCATCAGCATTACCATGATTGTGAGATTTAATATAACATATATCGAAATCATACCCAGATAATAACAATGTGTAGCGCTGAAGTCTACTGGCTGCAAAAGCAGGCAGTCCCTTCTTACTAGTAAAAATGCTCAACAATGGCTTATGGTCTGTGCATAAAGTAAACTTCCTGCCATAAAGATATTGATTACATTTTTTAATACCAAATACTAAACTTAAATTTCCTTATCAATTTGTGAATAATTACACTCCGCTTTGTTCAAAGTACAAAAACCAAAAACAATTGGACGTTCTGTACCATCATTTTGAATCTGTGAAAGCACAAACCCTAAACCATAAGATGATGCATCACAGCTTAATTTAACTGGAAGCTCTGGGTCATAATGAGCTAATACTTCTGCAGAAAATAATTTAGATTTTTCCAAATTAAATGATTTTAAACATGATTCATTAAAATTAAATTTTGTATCCTTCCTTAACAATTTATACATTGGATTGCAAATAGTTGACATGTTAGAAATAAATTTACCGTAATAATTAATTAACCCAAGAAAACCCTTAAGTTCCGATACATTTCTAGGTACAGGAGCCTCAATAATTGCTTTAATTTTTTCCTCAGATGGTTTTAACCCTTGCTTATCAATAATGAACCCCAGATATTCTTAACTGTTGCAAAATAAACTACATTTACTCTTACTTACAGTTAACCCTTTATTCCTAAGACGTAAACAAACTTCCCGCAGTCTTTCTAAATGTACTTTTTCATTCCCACTTATAATGATATCATCCAAGAATACACCAACACCTGGAATACCATGTAATGTTTGTTCCATTATCCGTTGGAATATTCCTGGGGCTGAAGCTATGCCATACGGAATTCGGTTGTATACAAATAACCCCTTGTGCGTACTAATGGTACAATAAGTTGTTGATTCAACATCTAGTGTACATTGTTGATAAGCATTAATTAAGTCTAATTTGCTAAATTTATCCCCTTTTTCTAAAGTTGCAAAAATATCTTCTATTTTCGGTAAAGGATATCTATCAATTTGTAGGTTAGGATTTACCGTTACTTTGAAGTCTCCACAGATTCTTATACTGCCATTCTTTTTAAAGACTGGAACTATCGGTGTTCCCCATTCACTAGCTTTAATTGGTGACAAAATATTCTCAGCCTCTAGTCTATCCAATTCAGCCTCAACTTTACCTTTTAGGGCGGAAGGAATTGATCTAGGTTTAAAATATTTTGGTTGCACATTATCTTTCATAATCAATTTTGCCGGCTCACCTTTATACTGGCCTAACTTTTCAGTAAATACTTCAGGAAATTCTTTAAATATCTGTGAAGTTATTTTATCATAATTACTACTTTCCGGTAGCAATTCCGAATTATTAATATTACAATAAGGAATGGCAATCAGGATCTGCAAAGCTTTCATCCAATCCCTTCCTAATAAAGGATTAGCACCCTGTTTAATCACAAACAGATCTAATTTCCTACAAATTCCATGGTATTCAACCTTCACATTTATCCTACCCATAGGCACTATTTTTTCATTTGTATACGAACTAAGAACTAAATCGGTTGTCTGTAATTTAACATCCTTAAATAAACTAAAATAACATTTGTCCGATATAACATAAACACCAGCACCAGAGTCAGCTTCAAATTCTAAATTCTGATTATTAACTTTGATATTTACTTTAATTGGATCCACACGGTCCCTATTCTCATTCATAGAAAATAAATTAGGTAAGTCATCAGTACTGCCTAACCCATTATTATGATTATCAACAAAATGTTGCTTACTTACATTACCAAAGCCACTCTTTCTTTTCGAAACGTTACTGTTTCCTTTACTATCAGAATAATTAGTTTTATTATTATGGTTAGGTCTACTAACAATAGTTAAATTTGTTTGCTTACTTGTTATTTGAGAACGACATACCTTGGCTAAATGACCCTTTTTTGCACAAATATTACAAATATAATTTCTAAAATAACACATATTAGTAGAATGATTATTTTTACAACACCAACACTGCACTTTATGCTCTCTTGACACTTCACTTCCCATGAGCTGAGGTCGGGAACGTTGACTGGTTCCTATGCGTTGAATTCTGGGCTGTGCCGCCATACTGGAATTGGTGAGGGTCGCTGCATCCTTTTCCGCTGCTTCCAAAGATGTAGCTATCTTCACCGCCTTGTCGAAAGTTAAGGTTGGTTCAGCCAATAACCTTTGTTTGGTAGAATCGCTCTGCGAACCGCTCACTAATCTAATAGTCTGGTAAAGAATCCTTGAAATCACAATGTGTTGATAGCTTTTTTAAATTAGCTACGTACTCACAAACCGACTCATGTTGTAAATGATTCCATTTGCCAAATCTATAACGAGCCGCTATAAAAGAAGGTTTTGGGTAAAGATGTTCTTCCACAATTTTAACTAGTTCATCATATGTTTTATCAGCAGGCCTATTAGGTGTACATAAGTCTCTTAGTAAGTAAAACGTTTTCACGCCGATTACCGTTAGAAGCGTACTAACCTTTTTCTCAGCTTTTATATCATTACATTCAATGAAAAGTTCGAATCGTTCAATGTACGAACTCCACGTTTCTTCACTACTGTCAAAAATAGACATAGACCCTATTAACGCCATTTTTGTTACACTCTGGTTTGAACTTTCCTCAAACAATAACGACAACATACAAGCTACAGCACGTTGTTAACACTTTAAAAAAAATGTATCACTGTTTTTGTAATTGAACGACGACGCACAAATTACAATTATCAATGATCATGATTCGTTTAACTTAGTATCTTGAAAATACCAAATAAGTTCATTTATATTGCACGACGACGCACAATCCACAACCATGTGACTCGAAGTCTTGTTTACTGTATTTCGTAATACAGCATCGACATTTAAATTGCACCTTTAAATACCAGTTTCCTTGTCACCACTTGTAATATATTTGCTACCAAGGGAAGGTGAACAAATAAATAATTAATGCACGCATTTATAGATAACAAAACTATCGGTCACAAATCGTCGTTGCAGTTTTTAAGTAGAGAATAAAGCTTGACAAAACGCCATTACTAGCTTGGCTTGCACATTACTGTTGAACACTGGGTATTCCACTATGGAATGCTGGGATCGATCTGTGACCAATAGCAAGGCTTTATTCACATCATAGCCGTATCAATTACATAGATGGTTCCAAACATGTGTGTTGGACATTACAAACATTTTTACACTACTGTCTAGACGAACAAAAACTGGTTATTTCTAGTTTACTTCCCACCGTTAGAAAGATCAAACTATTCTCTACAAAATGGTGAAAAGAAATCTGTCAAAACATATGACAGTGCATACCCAATATCTGTTGACAAATGGGCTGTTTCAATGGATGAAAACTGTAAAATCGCAAGGGATTACAGAAATCTCCATCATAAACCGTGTAAAATAGTGACATCTGATCGGAAGGCACTATTAGAAAGATAAAATCTTGAGGAATCCAATGGTAGCTTTATAATCTCGATAGAAATACTTCTGTAGGTGGGCTTGCCCATTGAAGAAGTGGGAAATAACAGTACAATTGTATGCAAATTCACGCGTTGGAACAGCTGTAACCCGATCTGCATATTTTAAAATGATGATACGTTTGTAAATATATGTTTTATGAAAAAGTATTAAATACAAAAATTAAAGTTTAATTGATTTCCTTTCCAACGGTGCCGGTTTTATTACGATTTGATGATTTTAAGTGTATTAAATAACCGAATATGCAAATTCTCGCATAGGTTTGAAATGGTTGCATCTTGCGCCTGAGAGAACATTACTTTAGGCAGTCTGCCATGGGGAGGGTTAAGGAGTCTCATGAAACCCAATAAAAACATATTCAACATTGATAAATTTGAAGGATCCAGAATTTATGATCTATCATGCAGTTACTGTCCAAAGAATATATAGGGCAGACAGGAAGATCTTTCAAAAAAAGATTTAAAGAACATATTTCATCCTCCAAACAAATTGCCCACATAACAAAGTCAGAATCTAAATTTACAGAACACGTTATTCAGGCCGACCATGGATATTCTTGCATGGAGGACTCACTTGAAATATTAAACCGTTTTAAAAAGGGCTGATTTATGAATTCCCTTGAGCAATTCGAGATATACAAGAATCATAAAATCGACTATAACATTTTATTAATGAAAAACTTAACTTCGATTTCAACGCATTGTTCGATACGTTATTAGAGATAAGCAACCTCCTCCATCGATTAGCGTGATTGACCATCGTCCGAAGTATATATCAGAATGTTAGACCCAACCAGTGGAAGATTTTTGAATTGACTCTGTTTTTGTTTTTAAATAATGTATCGTGTGTGTTTATTATTGTTAATGTACTGTGATTGAGTGTTTTTGTGTTTACAAGTGACAAAGGATATCCGGCTACAAAAAAAAAACTTGAAAATGGCTGAATAGCTGTATTATGACAGCAAATTGAATATTGTAGGCGGTAAGTCAAAATATATATTTACTAAATCAATATTCGGAATGGCGACAAATGTTTCGATTTATATATTGGTTTTATTTTTACATCTGTGTAGTATTTAAAAAAATAAAAATAACACCAACTATTCTTACTCACATAAGTTTAATTATAAAACGCGCTTCAACGACAAAGTCGTCATCCTCAGTGTTACAGATTATCTGTCAGTTGTAGCTCATGTATCACTGAGGATGACGACTTTGTCGTTGAAACTCGTTTGATAATTAAACTTATGTGAGTGAGAAGTGTTATTTTTTAAATATAAATTCCTTCTCACCCGTCGAGCTCAAAGTGTATTTTATAAATCTGAGTAGTAGTAGTAGTAAGTGTGTCAACGTACTAGTGACACAATAAAACATGGGTGACACAACATTGGTGAAAATATACTCAAGTGAAAAAAAAAACGATGTTTTGTCGGTTACACGTCAGAAAACTAATTTAAAGTTGTCGTAGCGCAGCTACTTCTATTTTACAATAATTTAGCTACATGCGATATCCCCGGCAACGTATTAGCGAAAGAGTCAAAATTTTTTCAAATAACATCTTTGGCCTTTAAAAGGGCCAAAATCAGAACCAAACAGAAGGTGGAATTTTCGAACAAACTTCTCAAAAGGGCCAAATTTCAGTCAACACTTTGCGATTTTCCCTTAAATGCCTCCGAAACCCTCACAGGCTTCACCTGCAATAGCACACCCTTCAGGCTGCATGTTCTTCTACACATTCGGCCCTTCTCAGGACCGAATCAGCGAGGCTTCACCTCACGCCCTTCAGTCTACATTGTCCATATTGAAACTTTTGCCGCAAAACTGAGCTAGGTCCCCACAGTTCAATTAATCCCCAGTGCGGCAACAAAGCGAAATCCTCCGACCTGAATGACAGCATACATAACTTCTTGTTGGCTGTGGCAAACTTTTCCCTACGCACAAAGAAGGTAAATTATATTTTTTCTCTATATTTTTATACATTGTTTTGTATACAGAATTGCAACCCCTACAAGAATGAAATAAACTGACTTCAATTCTACAATCACAGTATGTTTTTAGTTTTCGAACATGTATACGTTGGTGAAAGTTCGTATTATTTCTTACTTTCAGATGAATCTGACAATGTTTTTATATCGTCTCAGTAAAATGGCTGAAAGTTGCTAATGTTAATTCGCCTAAACAAATTTTGTTGTTTGTTCTTTTGTACTTGTTTTAGATTGTTAATATTTGATTTCCCGCCGTAAAGTAGTGTGTAGTTTCTTCATATATAAAGAAAAAAGTAAAGTTTTGTTCCTTTCCATTAGAATTGTTGGTCACCCTCATCTACACTAATACAATTATTTTAAGGCTAGGGGAAGTATTGATGGCAATGGCAGTAGGCTATATACAGTTTAACCGCTAGGAGCGCTGAAAATTCAGTAACTCTTATTTTAACAATTAATTATTATTAGAGGCATGGTTTACCATTTATTTGCAAACAATAAAATTTAACGCAAAGTACAATATCTTGTACAATGGAATGTTAAAAAGCTGTTGCAATTTGACAAATACTTTATTTTATACAAAAAACGTATTAAAATTACTGTTAAAAAATCGCTAACGCAACCACTGTGTATTGTGTGAAACTTTCAGCGCTCCTAGCGGTTAAACTGTTAAGTTTATAAAAGAAACACCAAGAATAAGAACGTCTTAAAATTGCATGTAAAATCCAAATCCGTTATAAAAAATAGGGGTTTTTATTAGAAATTTCAAAGTTGACCACCATGTTGGAAAATGGCGGCCATTTAGAAATATTTTAACTACATATTTTTTAATTTCTCATAAAACAAGGAAAGGTTTCCCATTTAAAGTTTGCTGTAAAATTAATACTTTCTGAGATCCCAATGGTGGCTAAATTAAAAAAATCACATAAAATAGAAAATTTTTGAGAGGCTGTAGCTCATAAACGGTTGGGTTTAGGAAAAAATACAAAAGAATAAAAATGTCTTAAATTTGTGTCCCCAATCGAAATTCAACATAAAAAATAGGGGTTTCCATTTGAAAAAATGAAGTTGGCCGCCATATTGGAAAAATGGCGGAGTTTTTGGAAATGTTAATATTGTATTTTTAATGTAAGGGAAAAAGTAGGGAAGGTCCCCTATTTAAAGATTGTTGTAACTTTTATAGTTTCTGAGATGCCAATGGTGGCCCATTTAAAAAAATCACCCTGTAGACACAAACCCCAATGTAACAATACTAAACTAAACATACCATTGGTGTTGGCACTGCTTGATGACTGGGCTGGCTCATAGTGTGGAAGCAAACTGGTCTGAAACATTTTACACATTGTTCAGTATACTTTAAACAGGGAGAACTGTAAATATTAAAGCTGGGTGTAAGTGTTCCCTTAACTAAAGTAGTAGTTATTTGACCCTTGACTGGTAGCGTAAAAAACCCAAAACATACGACGTAACAAAAAAAGTTCTGACATACACAAATTAAAATTTTTGTCAAAATAACTGACACTAAGTTTTGAGGATAGTAAAAAAGGTTAACTGTAGATTTTAATCTGATCCAAACTTTAAAAAAAAACTATTTTTAGTTGAAACAGTTCTCAACAAACATAATCCTGAATTCACAGAAGTCTACTACAGTAGAACCCCTCTTAACCGGCCTCGGATCAATCGGTCCTCGGATCAACCGGCCTATCCCATGGAACAACAGAGTTTTTTCTCTCTTATAGATTATACTACTGTAACTGGCCGAAGACTCAAACATTGATTGTTTGACGGACATTTCCTGGAAAATAAAGCTGGGTGACGCAACTTTATTTGTGAAATGTGTTAGTGTTGTGGCAGGCAGAACAGGGGAGGGGGAGCGTGAGTTTCATTCGACTCTTGTTTCCGCGGCAACTGTATTTTTTCTTAGATCAAATAACAAAGCAGCATCCTTTATTTTTTTTCTTCGTCTGTTGCTTTGTCAGAACCTTTACTGAATTTTGTGGGAGCAAAATATTTAATATTTGTAACATATTGGGTAATATGTTTAGCAGCAAAAAAAATCAATAGCATTAGACGTGAGTTTATTAATCAAAAAGTCATTTACCTTATTGATTTGTCTTATTATAATTAATCACAACACCTGATTTACCAAAAATAAATAACGAAAGAAACCTAACCTGAAAATATTGTTTGTTTACATTTAACATGTTACTCACACATCATGTGTTTGGCCTGTGACATTTACTCTATGATTCACATTGGCGGAAGGCAACGTTGTCCATCGTTGTAAATTAAGATGACGGTACTTTTCTTTGTTAATGCCTAGTTTACAATTATTGAGTTAATTAAATATTTTAACACTTTGAACCTTGTACCCTTAACACACTGTCATACGTGCGTAGCTACGTAGGGGTTTTGGTAGTATTTAAAAAAAAATCTCTGTTACCTTATTTAAAAGTATAACATATTATATATCATTTTAAAGGCAAAAGAATGAGCTTTAAAAAAATTTATATACTTCAATGATTTATTAAAAAAACAAAATGGTAACAAATGATAAAAAAATTGTAAAAAGCAAAAGTAGAGTTTAGCTATTTAACTAAAAAAATAGCTATTTAGTTTTTCACCAAACATATGTTTCTATAAACTAACAAATAAAGTTTGAAAATTTAATCCTACGGCTAAAATAAAGTATAACCGTAAAATAAATGTAAAAAATAAACAATAAAACAAACAAAAAACAAACGTTAAAATTCAGATAACCTCACAATTTCTTCAGTTGTCTTTTCTCCGTTTAGTGCGTGGAACACTATTATTATTTACACTTTATTATTACAAACACTAAAAAAACACTTACGAATTATAAAATTTGCATCAGTAATAAACCACTGATAAGTGAAAAAACTTACAACAAACATCGAGTTACATCGCTAAGCAGACAATCGTCGATTGCAGAATGCATACAGCTTCTGTACAACCATCTGATATTTATATAGTATTTTTGTTGGCCAGCGTTATAAAAATTCCAAAGGCCAAAGAAATACGAAGTAATAAACATAATGAGAATGCCTGAACCCGAATATATGCCGACTGAGCTGAGCTGTAGAATTAAATAGAGGCCCGAGGCATACGCGGGCATCGGTAGCTGGTGTGCAAACCTGGCCCACCTATACTCGCAGGGTGTCTAGTGATATGACCTTTTGAAATTCCCTGACTTTTCCCTGACATTTCCCTGATTAAATAACTTTTTCCCTGACCAATTTTAGAAAAAGCACAAACAAAACCATGCTAATTTAATTTTAGTAAATCAATCAAATTATATTGGTGAGCAAATAAATTTTTAGGGAATTAATTAAATATTTAATTAAACATGTTAATATTATAACAGTTCAATATTTAATACTATCTATGTTAATGTACCAACCACCAGCAGTTGCAAATTACGCATTTATGACTATAAATATTGAATTACTCAAATTATATTTTATTACATTATAACAAAAGAAATAACTACAGTAATTGGTTTTTGTAATCAGCTACCAGTACAGATTTGCATTGAATATTTAATTAATTGATACAAAGATACCCAAATTCGAAAACATTTAATAATAAAACTAACATTTTTAGAAATATCACTTTAGAGATAGGTTTCAAAGTCATATCAAGGCAAGTGCATTGGAACAAGCTGTCACAATCACTCGCTTAACTTGCCGACAATTGTTTTTAAATATTAGAATACATAGTTTTCTTATTGATTAATTTAGAAGTTCATCTTATCTTTGTAACGGGTTAATTTTCGACCCCCCCAAATTTTATTACTTTGACAATTCGACGAGCGCAGCATAGAATATCTTTTGTATTTCCCGCCCGGCTAAACTAGTTAAATCTAGATTTATTTGAATTAGACCACCCAGACCCTATGGGGGCAAAGTTTGTGTACCGTTCTTATCGTTTGTTTGTTTACGCAAGCCCGAACCCGTCCACTTGAGGACTATTTGGATTAGAGCAGACAAACCCTAGGGGGCAAAGTTTGTGTACCGTTCTTATCGTTTGTTTGCTTACGCAAGCCCGCGCCCATCTGCTCAGGGACTATATAAGGCGCCGGAGTTCAGCTCTCGGGGCATTCGACTTCGAGACTTCCTACCGATAGGATCATTCATCCGACTGCGAGTCAGCCTACCCGTTCCTAGCTGGAGAATATTCAGCCACCCGTTCCTCGCTGGAGAATATTCAGCTTCCCCGTTCCTAGCTGGAGAATATTAAGCTACCCGATCCTCGCTGGAGAATATTCAGCACCCGTTCCTAGCTGGAGAATATTCAGCTACCCCTTCCTCGCTGGAGAATATTCAGCTTACCCGTTCCTAGCTGGAGAATATTCAGCTACCCGTCCTACCTGGAGAATATTCAGGCACCCGTTCCTCAGAACCTTAGAATTCTTTACGATAAGGTACCTCTAAGTTATGTTAAGGAACTAGGGCCGCGTTACTGTATACTAACCTGTAAGCTCGTACCTGTAGACTAATACTTAAATACTAATATAGTAAAGTAAGATTGTATTAACTTCTAGAGTAAGGTATAATAAGCTTGTTAGTAGTTACGTAGTTCCCTAGAGTTCCATATGGAATTCGGGATTAAGTCAATAGCCTATTTCTAGTTGTAACTTAATCCCCGTTACCCGGTCCTAGCTGGAGAATATTCAGCTCACCGTTCCTAGCTGGAGAATATTCGGCCACCCGTTCCTCGCTGGAGAATATTCAGCTCCCGTTCCTAGCTGGAGA
>JAGFPH010002163.1:87671-117364 GCA_018207615.1 Philaenus spumarius
GGCCAAAGGAAAACAAAAGAACGCCCTCAGCGTCGTTACAACTCTGGCCGTTGCAGAGTTGGCGCCCACCGGTGTGGCTTGATTTAACGCAAGGTTAAATAAAGTCCAGAACTGACAGAATAAATTATTTGTGCTTATATGTATGTGTTATAATAAGAATTAATTTAGATTGTGTAAATTTACTAGTGATTTTGATCAATATTAAATATTTCCCGGGGTTTGGTAAATTCGCAGTTTAAGAGGGGGAGTAGGCCAAGCACCTTAGAAATAATTTGTCGCGGTAAAAACGTAATAGGAAAAGGGGGTTTTCAAAAGGTTAAGAAAAATAAAAAAAAGTAGTTAGGCTACGAATATTTTACTTCCGACAAATAAGAAAAAATTTCTAAGAGCAAAATGGCGAACAAAGAACTTAAGGAATTAATGGAAATGCTAAAAAAAGAAAAGGCAGAGGAGAAACAATTAAGAGAAAAAGAGAAAGCGGAAGAAGAGGAAAGAAAAGAAGAAAGAAGGCGGCTAAAAGAGGCTAAAATAGAAGAAGAAAAAGCGAATGAAAGGAAGTTGCGGGAAGAAGAGCAGAAACAATTATATACATTGATTTCGGAAAAATTGGAAGGAGTATCGGCGGAAATAAATGTAGAAAAAGAAAGGTGTTTAAGTCAGCACAAACGGGTAGAAGAAAGGCTGGAGGATATTGTAGGCAGCATACAATTGTTAGAAGAATCTACCGGAGTAATTAAAAAGAAAACTGATGAAAATTTTAAATTAATTACAAATAGGGTCACGAAGGTAGAACAAAAAGTGTTAGAATTAGGGGGACAGCCAGGTATTGTTAGGAGCCTGGTAATGCCGAGATATGAGGGGAAGTGTAAAAAAATAGAATTTTGGGGATATCCACACGAACGCCCTCAGCAATTTATAAGGGAGATAGAAAATTTGATCGAGGAAACTAATCCATTTTTTAGCGATCAAGAAAAGTTAAAGTTTGCAGTACGACAATTAAGGGATTGTGCATTAGAATGGTGGCAAGTTATGCAAACAGAAAATATAGGGTACACAGGGTTCAAAGAATGTTTTTTAAAAAATTATTGGTCGCTACAGAAGCAAATATTAATCAGAAATAAGATAGAATATGGTAGATATAATGATAATAGTAATGTTACTCGAGCAGATTATTTTTGTAAATTAGTAAACAAGGCTAGGGATTTAGATCCACCGATTCCGGAGGGATATTTAGTGTTTACTATATTCCAGCACTTTAATGACCAGATTAGGTTAGCTGCAATGGGAAAGCATAGCGAGACGGTTAGTGAGGCCATAAAATTTCTAAATAATATAGATATGATGGAGGAAGCGCGTAGGGGAAATAGGCCTACAGGAACGCCGAATAATAATAATAATAATAACAGGCAAAACCCCCAACCCTATCCGAGACCTAACCAGCAATCCTATTCGCAAAACCCAAGAAATACCATACACCCTAATAACCCAAGACCCGGTCCATCAAACCAAAATCCTAATTCAAAGCCGAAACAGGGAAACTAGGAAAGGAGGTTCTGAAAAATAGGCTTCGGAGTTTTAGGGCTGATGACATAACAAAAAATCAAATAAATAAAATAAATAGAAGGGGCGAAAGAATAATTAACAGGGAGTTAATTAAAAAACCGGGAAACACGGTTAATAAAAATGAAGCGGCAGTATGTGTACAGAAACCCTTAAGTAATATACACTATAATATTCGCGAGGATTTATTAGATAATGAAAGTGAGGAAATTATTAAAGATAAACCAATAGAGGAAATCCCAGCGATATTAGTGGAAATTGGTCATTTGCAGGCTATTATGGAAATAGACACTGGATCTGAAGTAACAGTTATTCAACAGGATTATTACGAACAGCTGAAAGCGGAAGGAATACCGATAATGGAACTTCCGGTAGCAAACGTAGAAATAGTTGGAGCACTTAAAGGGAAAGTTCAAAAAGTACACCGCCAAATAATGTTAAAATTTAAAATTCAAAACAAAGAAATTGATCTAAAATTATTAATAGTGAAAGGGTTAAAATCCAGAATACTTATAGGGTGTGATGCATTGTACGAAATGCAGGCGAAAATAAATATGGAGGAAAGATACGTAAGGTGGTCATACGAAGGGATAACGTATGAGTTACCGTTTATAAATAAACAAGCGGCAATAAGCCAAATTAAAGGGAAGTGTTTAAAGTTAACGTGTGAAAATAAAGTAAATAAGCCAATTAAAAAATCAATTAAATTAAATGATAAAAATGAAGAGATCTTTATCAATAATAATCAAGCAATTAACGTAAACAAAAGTGTAGAGAACGCAAAGGGGTTAATTAGCTTAAACGGATTAAATCAAGTAGCGGGAGAAACAAAAGCAGGAAGTAAAATGGCGCAGCAAGACAGAAAAACAACAGGATACAGGGTTAAAACGTTAGGAGGAGTAGAAGGGTTGAAGAATGAGAGAAATTCACTTCAATGGAGAGTAAGGGAAAGGGAAAGAAAGGAGTTCATCGCCAAAGGGTTCACAAAGGAAACCAGGGATGAAGAAGCGCGTAAAAGAAAAAATAAAATAAAATTTGATACAAGGGGGAGTAATTATAACGTTGTTAACCGTAATCCAAAAATAAGTTGTAGTCAAGGCATAGTCAAAACAAAAACTTCACTAAAGCACTGTTACACCACGCGAAATAATCCACTAAACAATTTTGTACAACGTACATCTAAAAATTATGCAAATCATTCAAACACCGATTATAATGAGATGCGTAAAAACCAAAGCGACTTAGGCAGAAGGAACAAATCTACTAAAACTCGTTTTAAAAGCAACATCGATTCCATAAGAAATAATAACAGTAAAGTGGGTGCGTTTGTTAGAAAGCATACGAAGATAAAAGAAAACGTAGGCCTAATCTCGGAGACAGAGTGTCTAGCTAAAATGGAAAGGGAAAGTAATACGACCCAGTACCAAGGCCGAGGGCGAGCGACTAACCAAACACAGCTGATAGGATGTCAACAGATTAAGCTAGGCGATTCACAATGTCATGCTACGATACTTAATACAAGGGAAGAGGAAATTTTACAGGAGTTAATTGAGAAATATAAGTCGATATTTTCAGAACGGCCTGGCTTATCAACATTATACGAACACGAATTGAAGCTGGAAAAAACTGAAACTTTTGTAAATAGAAATTACCCCATCCCAATGAATTATAGAAAAAAAGTTAGGCAGGAACTGGACCAGATGCTGGAAAACAATATTATAGAGCGATCTAGGACGCCTTATATAAACCCAATGGTGACTGTTGTGAAGCCGGATGGATCGATACGCTTGTGTATGGATGCCAGGAAATTAAATAAAATTATAACTCCAGATTTTGAAAGTGCACCGCCTATAGATGATATCTTAAGGAAAGGACGGCGGAAAAAATACATAAGTAAAATTGATTTAACTTCTAGTTTCTGGCAAATACCGCTCAAACCAGAATCAAGAAAATACACTGGATTTTTGTTTGATAACAAAGTTTATAATTTTAAAGTGGTACCGTACGGCCTTCAAAACTCTCTTTCTGCATTAATACGAACTGTAGATATCACGTTAGGTAAAGAAGTAGAAGGGTTTACGTTAAATTATGTAGACGATTTGCTGTGTTTGTCAGAGACGTTCGAAGAACATATACAGCATTTAGAACAAATATTCCAGAAATTCAAGGAAGGAGGTTTAACCATAAATCCTAAGAAGACAGTTTTCTGTCAGGAAATAGTAAAATTTTTGGGTTTTATATTCACACCAGAAGGAGTTAGCACTGATCCGGAAAAATTATCAACTATCAAAGAATTTCCAGAACCACGTACAGTTAAACAGCTACAATCTTTTCTGGGTTTTGTCAATTATTATTCAAGATTCACAGAAAAATATGCAGGAGCAACAAGACCACTATATAAGTTGTTAAGAAAGGGACAAAAATGGATTTGGGACGACGAAATGAAAAAAGCGTTTCAGGATGTCAAGAGGTTGTTTGTGGAAGCGGTGGTTATAGCACACCCGGAAGAAGGAAAGGAAACATATCTGCAGACAGATGCAAGCACAGGTGCTATAGCTTGTCAATTATATCAGTTAGACAGGAATGGTGCAAAACAAATCATAGGTTTTGTAAGCCGAACATTGAAACCGTACGAAAAACATTATACAATCTGCGAGTTAGAATTGTTGGCGATTGTGTATGGCTTGCAGAAGTTTCGTCCTTTAGTAATAGGAGCTCCGCTGAATATAATTACTGATAATATGGCACTAAAATTTCTAACATCATGTAAATTCCAAAACAGCAGAATGAGAAGATGGATACTTGGTATACAAGAGTATAACCCAAATGTGCAACACTGTACAGGGAAAGAAAATGTACCGTGCGATGTGGCAAGTAGGATGTATGGGAATTGTACGGGAGTGGAAGACAAATGCAAATTAAAAATACAGGAGATAAGAATAAAGCCAAATTTAAGAGAGTTATTTGTAAATTTTAGAGACTACCAAATTAGAAATTTAGAATGCCGTGAGAAAATAAATAATATAGAAAATTATCCAAATTTTATAATAAGAGACAATGTATTATGTTCCACAATAAATAATAAAACAAGAATAATAGTGCCAGGAGAAGTAATAGAAAGGTTGGTGCAAGGTATACATGAGACATATGGTCATATCGGCAGAAACAAAATTTTCAATATGATAAAGAGAAAATGGTATATAAAAAACATGTTATCAAAGATTTTAGAAGTGATAAAACGGTGCGATATCTGCCAAAGAGCAAAATATACGAATATGTATCCAAGGGGAGAAAGCAGGCCAATAGTGACCAACGACAAAGGAAGAAGGACCATTTCCAAGAGCTCCAGGGAACGTTCAACATATACTAGTGGTGGTGGATGTATTTTCAAAATATGTTAGGATGTATGCAGTGTAAGATCTCCAACTTCCCAAAGTATAAAATAATATAGAATAGGACCATAAGTCAATTTTAGAAAGAGAGCATTTTTATTTTTGAATTTAACTTAATTTATATTACAAATGTTTTTTAGAAAGAGAGCTTAATAATTAGAAGCATTTTAAAGTAAAGGAAATAAATATAAAAGGGCAGACAATTTTAAAGTACATTTCAGTAGAATAAAAATAAAAGGCAGACAATTTTTTAAATCAATTATTTTAAATTTAAAAGTAGGGTTTAAGAAGATAGACAGTCTATGTACTAACGCCAAGACGCGGAAATTATTCGAGTTTCAAGACGCAGTTAGAAAAACAACGTCCAAAAGTCTAGACGAGATAAGCGAACACCTGCAAGCCAATTCCTGGAGAAACGGCCTACGTGCGTTCACACGCAAGATCCACAGAAAGAATGCATAGCTAGCATCCCAAAGATCTGACGCAACTTTGAACATCTATAGGTGGTCAGACGTTTTCTGATTGGTGGAGAGGAAAGAGACGCCAGCCGAATGTAGTGTGTGAGAAAGACGCTAAACACTTGTCAACTAGAGTCCAAGCGGTGAAGATGCTTGGAAGTGTTGCGCGCTGCGCATTATTAAAAAGTTTAATCATGTAACATTTATTATTTTGCACTTATCAACAGGAAGTCAAGCAGTGAACGTCGCTAGAAGTGTTGCGCGTTATACGTTATGCATTTAACAGTTTTAATCATGTAACAATTTATTATTTTTAAACTACAAGTACAAAGTAGTATCTCATCGTCAAATGGTGTATAGTGCGATCGCTTAAGTTAATGTGACAGTAAATCGGACACGACAATGAACTAGACTACAGGAGTTTTTGCGCGTGCGAGTGGGGTTTTCTATTTTAAAATTAATTAAGTTTGTGGTCTGCTTATCGTAAGTACAGTGCACTTAAATTTTTTTTTTTTTACAAATCACCAGCTCTCTTTAAATTTATAATCTATAATTTGTATGTATTTGAATTTATTTTTCTTTGTCGTATATTTTATGATATTAATAAATGTCAAAGGTAATTTCTAAATCGTCTACTTTGTTTGGCCTAATCTGATCCTTTCACCATCATATCAATCAGGTCATTGAATTCACTACCCGAGATAAAATAAAACTAAAAGTAGAGTCTTACAATCCAACTGCATTAAATCAAAATCAAGTTTATATTTCTTTTATTTATTTTTTGTAAGCTGAGCATCTTACAGCAGTAAGGAATCCGACTACGGTTAACACCATAGACAAAATGCGCCAATACATTGCGGAAGTAGGACGGCCTGAAAGAATTCTAACGGACTACGGCAAGGCATTTACATCTAGACACTGGGAAGAATGGATTAATGGAGAGGGCATACAACACGTCTTAACACCTATAAGACACCCTCAGGTGAACCTTGCGGAGAGAGTAAACAGAGAAGTGATACGGATGCTAAGGACGTATTGTCACAATCACCAGGCGATGTGGAAACAACACTTGGAATTAATAGAAGACGTGTTAAACTCTACGCCGCATGAGACCACCGGATATACGTCCAAAGAGATCCAATCGGGTGAACAACCAAGCTATGTATGGGACGAGTATTTTCCACAAGAAGACCAGGACTGGGGAGCAGAGACTAGGCGTGAGAAACACCAAAGATGTCATGAGCGGATCATACGAGCTGGAAATACACGAGCTAGGAAAATGAACAACGGAAGGAGGTTTGTAAATATGAATATAGGAGATCTAGTGATAGTCACCCAAAACACTACCATATTGGCAAACAAAGCTGGAGCACAAACAAAAAAGTTATTCTTATTATATGTAGGTCCATATAGAATTGTTGAAAGGAGGGGGAGAAAAACATATGTGCTAGCAGACATACAGACAGGAAGAATAAAAGGGAAATACGATGTACGTGACCTAAGGCCGTATATACAGTAATAGAAAGAGTTGTTGTAGATATAAAGCAGTGTAAGATGTAAATAGTATTTTAGTAATAGATTAAGTTGAAAATATGCAAAGTAAAGTAAAGCATTGAATTGAGTAAAGCGATAAACGGGGCTATGAGAAAGACAAAGGCCTAATACAAAGTTCATTGATAAAATACAGCAGTGAAAGGACGGAAATGGAGTGGGGAAGCAATTGGCTGAAACTAAACACAGCTGAGCGAGTCGAAGGGTCGTTGTACTTAGGCCTACAGAATGAATGGAGGTAATGTGACCAAGGTCGGTTATCAGCTGTCAGGAAGATAAACAATGCAAGTGTTTATTATAAATAGCAAATGTAGAGTAAGGTACAGGGTGACCTGAAAGGAATGGGCACTGAAGCAAATTTATTAATGATTGTTGCTTATAAAGAAGCAACAGTTAAAAACGTCTAATGACATCTAAGACAAGAGAGGAAGGTTGCTATTCGGAGTAAGCGAGTTTAGGGGCTTACGCGTTGTTTGTAGGTGACAAACGTGAAAAACAGAGGTAGAGGAGTATTGTAAGGTAGGAGGCAACAATTTGGAGGGTGAGCTGAAAAAAGAGTAGGCAATAAGTTGTTAGATTTTCTAAAAAATCAAGTAAGGGTGAAGAAAATTGTAATGTAAGTTGATGTACTGATAAAAACAATAGTAAAAGAAACTGAAAAAGTAAAAAGGTAAATAAAGTTTGGTCTGACCAGCCAAAGGAGCAAGTAAAAAAGAAATGGAGAGATAAAAGTAATATTCGTAGGCTAATGAAAGTAAGAATAAAATAAAAATGTTAAATTAAAATAATACGCGAAAATTAATGCTGATCAAAATTATTAGTATATGTTAGGTTAAACAACCCAGTATATTTGATATAATTGTAAATATAGGGTAACCAGGCAAGTGTTTTGAGTCCCCTAAAGACAAAAATTGACAATGTAAAACAAAGTGTGATTATGTATTTCAGTGGACGAATACTCCAAAAAAGGAGAAAGTGTTATTATAAAATGTATGTTTTTCAGTGGACGAACTCTCAAAGCGAGAAACCATGAGTAATAAAAATTGTAATTAAAATGAAATGTATATGTGTTTACAGGAGATGGATACTTCCAAATGAAGTAATTTGGAAATATTGAAATATATGTGAAATATGAAAATTGATGTATATAAAAATATGTGAAATTTCAGGAAGACTTCAAGATAAATGTAATTAAAATGAATTTGTTGTATGTTAGCATAAGTAAGCTATGTACAGGTAGAACCAAAAAAGCTAAGGGGGTAAGGAAAAAAGATTTTTGATTCCTTATTCTTTCTGTGAGAATAACTCATCTTTAAGAGCGGGAGTTTGCAACGGATAAACCTTATGCAATGCGTGAAAAATTGAGTTTTGTTGAAAAACTGCAAAAATCAAGATTTCATAGCAGAAGTTGAGGTGCACCCTATACTTAACTAGATTAGAATACGACAAGTCCCGGCCAACTGTACTGAGTCAACAGAGATGGACTTTTGTCCTGGACCTTGTTTCAAGTTGCTTAAAAGACTTAGAAAGATTAGTTATTTTATACAGGAATAAGGTGTTAAATAAAATTATAAAATTGATGAATTTTATGGGTAAATGTGAAACACGGGAGGTGGAGACACTGTTCATGGAAGTCACAATTTTATAAATTAAAAAATAGTAAAGTTATAAAGAGTTAAAGTTATAGAAAATTCTCAAATTTCATCAAAATTAAATGAAAAAGATATTTTTGAAAAGAGTAAGAAAAGTTGAATAAAAAATGTTAAATAACAAATTAAGAAATTTTGGGTATTTTAAAAGTTAGATATAATTGTTAAAGTTTGAAGGTGAAAAAGCACCTGAAAAAATGAAAAAGTGAGAATGAAAAAGTAAACAAGTTTTAAAGGAGTAAAAGTTTTATAAGATAAAAATTTTGTAAATTGTTAATTAATTAAAATAATAGGTGAAAAGGTTCACACCTATGTTTTGCTAAAAATAAAATGAAAAAGGTGGTAAAATTAATAACATAGTGTTAAGAAAGCAATAGGGATATAAAATTGTAAATCTCAATCTAAAGTATCAATTTTAAAGTAAAAATTCAAATCCAAAAGTAAATGTTAAATTTGGCAATTTTACAAGTCCCAAAAGCAGAAGAAAAATCTTCGGACAGAATTGAAATTTTGGCTAGTAAACTATAAAACAATAACCAACAGAGAAGAAAAAAGAAAAAAGATTTTCCTTCAAAACCAGAAAAGTTTTCGCGAGGAAAAACCGCGGAAAATGTGATGCAGCGCCAGAAGCGAACCAAACGTCGTAGGACCATCACTCAAGTTTGAGAAGAAAGGAAAATGTACCAGGAATACGATTACGAAAACCGCAATTCCATAAATGCAGTTTCAGGAAAACTACAAGGAAAATACGTAAGACAATAGGAGAGAATGTCTGTGGTGGGGAAGGCTGATAGCTGGTGGCAATGTCTAACGAGGAAGTTAGTGGGGGTAATACCAACCCAAAAACTAAAGAAAGTAATACAAATCGCATGGCGAGATGTCGAAAAAGGGATAGAAGAAGCTGGGAGATAGTTGGTACTCGGAAGGCGGCAAAACAGTCGATATAAGCAAAGTACAGCGGGAGATGCGCATCATTAATCATTACTTCATTAGATCAGTAACTCATTAACATTGATTGTCGTTCAGGATCATTGGATTGTCATGGCGATTACGATTTAGGAGATCACTACGGGAAGACGCTGGATTGTTAGCTATTCGTGAAAACGCTGGGAGGACTTGTTACTAGTAAGATATGTGTTAGAAGAATCTGCAAGGTTAAAGTAACGTACTTGTATGTAGAAGCAGTGTTTTATAAAGACAGCCGTACGATATGTGCAAATCAAACAGTGAACATTTTAATTAATTATAATATTATGCAATATAATATTTCAAGGTACAGTTTTCATAAAAATTTATCAAACGTAAATTCAAATTAAATAAATGAACAAAGACAGTGTAGAATCAGTTATCATTACAGACAGTGAAAAAATAATTGAACAGTTTAAGTGAATTACGCTATAATCAATTATATAGCAGGTGCGTCTAAACAATTATAAATGACGTAGTCTACGATAATCACCGGACTGATGTAATGGCAATAACTGGAACATCACATGGACTTTGAAGTACTACTGGAATAGGAAGCGAAAACCAAATCAGGGAAGGCGCTAGAAGACTTCAGGGAATTTCTAACCAGGCAAAAGCTGAGACCACGGGAGACGTTCAACCGCACCAACGATAACCGGACTTCAGGGAAGCTGTATTACCATCAACGTTCCTGGGAAAGGTGTTCAGAGTCCAGGGTCGCAGTAATAAAAGGTCTGTCAGAAAAGTTACGATATCCCCTATTAAAATATTGCCTGAGTTAAATTTAAATAATTATTGATACTGGGTTGAGATAATAAAGTTAGGTTTTTCAAATTATAAACTTATAAGTCTTGTGAATTAAATAGTTAAAATCATTTTCATAAACAAATAATTAAATAATAAATATAAAAAGGAAGGAATAATTAAGTATAAATAAATAATAAATGGTTCTACCTAAAAGAAATAAAATTTATGTAAATAGTAAATTTAGTTTAAAATTTATGTTTTTGTAGTGGAAAGAACCACAAAGAATTTTGAGTTTTTTTTTTTTGTGAATACATTTTCTTTTGATTTCAATTAATATAAATAATTTACCTTGTTCAAGAAATTCCTATTATCTAAGTATCCTGTATGATAAGTTGTTTTCAGTGTATGATCAATATCGAAGGGCTAAATTGCAAAGCTGGCAGTTCCAACGAAATTTCACAAAGCACAAATAATTTAATTATTCTAGGTAAAGTTCCACTGTTCTCACTCCTCAGAGATTGTCAAATAAATATAAAATTAATTACTGAGCTGAGCAGATTTAAATTTAATAATTTGAATAACTGGAAGGAATTTAATAAAATATTTTTATTTAAGGTGACTATAGACATAGTTATCTTAACCAGAGTTATATCACCTAGGCTATTAAAATTAATTTGCCTTATACTTCCAGTAGGTGATATAATCTCTTTATTCTGTGACAAAGTAGGGAAATCCTACAGACAGACAAAAACGCTAGCACAAGTCTACCGTTGCAGAGTTAGCGTCGGGGAAGACTCGACGTTGCAGAGTTGGCTCCCGAACGTCGTTAAAAGGTCTGTCGTTGCAGAGTTGGCGTCGCAACGTGGGGCCAAAGGAAAACAAAAGAACGCCCTCAGCGTCGTTACAACTCTGGTCGTTGCAATATATATATATATATATATATAAATATTAATGACACCCCCAAAACGTGTTCTGGGAACCATGATCGGTGCTCATTTGCTACTCCCGACCTTGGGTCTCACCATAAGGGCCACTGCAATAGCTCATTTTTCCTATGGAAATTCGCTAATAATAAACCTACCATTCACAGTTTACCTCCTCTTCTTTAAATTCCATGTTATCATTTATCTGGAATTCATCTAAATCTTCTTGTTTTATTATATTTTCTTCTTTAATTCCATCTACTGCAAAATAACTTTGGCTATCTATCAAGTCAACACAACTTTCTACGTGTTCAATTTCATTTAACACACTTTCTTCTTTAACACTTTCCAGAGAATAACTTTGGTCTTCTTCAATAAGTTCAAAGGAAACTTCATCTTCTTCCTTTATTTCTTGTTTGATTACCAACTCTTGAGCATCCATTTCCCTGATTGCAACTGAATTAAGCCTTTAAGTTAGTTTCTGAAAATAAAATAAAAATTTTAAAACTTGTTTATTACATTAAATACTGGTAAGCATATTTTTAGTTTTTAGCATTTTATAATGGCAATGCAACCACTGATAACAAATCTGCAAATGATGCGTCACCTGGTGGCAGGCGAACTAGATTTGGATGCAAGCAGAAAACATTTGTAAAACATATTTATTATTTCAAATCAAAATGTGATACAGAGGAACCTTGATATAACAAACCTCGATACAACGAATTCCTTGATATAACGAATTTAAAAAAAATCCCCTTCAACTTTCCATAACACTCAATGCAAATTATACCTCTATACAACGAAGAAAATACTATAAACACCTCAATATAACAAATTTTTAACCTCGGGGGAAATACAATGAAAAACCACTACATAACGAATTTCAGGAACACTGACCCTCTATATAACATAGTCCACCTCTATATAACGAATTCCCACGTTCCGAACCTTGACATAACGAATTTTCAACTGAAATTAAGAAATGCCACAATTCAATTATACACAAAGACGACGTGTCCAGACTTGAGCCTATAATGGCGGCCCCTCTCTAATCTATTGTTTTGGCGGGGTTTTTACAGTGCTGCCGGTCAGTGACCTCTTATCTTCCTACTGGAGAGGGTGCGATTTTCTGAACCTCTATATAACAAAATATTAGCTGACATAATCTCGATATTGCGAACCTCGATTTAGCAAATTCCTTGATATAACGAATGTTTACAAATCCCCTGACATTCGTTATATCAAGGTTCTACTGTACAAATTAATGCATATATTAATAACATTATTTTTTTAAATCACAATAAAGTGAAAGCTTGAACACAGGTATATTTGACCAACAATACTATATAAAACTATCCAGATCTAACTATGTAAGACAATTGTAACTCTAACCATAGTAGACTTACTACGAATAGACCAGAAGAATAGACTTACATCTAATTGGCATTATTTCATAAAATAGGGATAGGCTATATATTTTTAAATTAAAATGTTACCATAAACATCACTAAACTTGTCAATTCCTACAAACTTATCAAAGAAACTGTGACTAAAATATAATAAAGCATTATCCTGAACATAGAGTTATTCTTTGCCACTGGTATTTATTAATTGTGCAAAGCTATTTACTATGTTGTGACATTATAAACATTACAGAAGCTATAAATATTTTATATTTTAAAATTGTTATATGAAATGGAGTACTACCTCTACTTAAACCTAACAAAACCTAGGCCTACAGTCTAGTTTGTAAGTTGTCGATCAAAATAATATAGTCAGCCAATAGACCTATATAAATTCATTTTTTTTTTTAATATCAATCTTAGCCTAAACTAAATTGAATTCTCCTTTTCGTGTCAAGTTTATAAGCCACTTGAACAGGCTAAAGTTTACATTAGGACACCTTGCAACGCAAGCAGTAAAAAAAATAGCCATTCTAAATTGCATTCTCTAGTGACAGTATTTTTAGCATGTATTAAAAAAATGGTCGCTATTGCAAACATATCAGCTGGGTTTCCTGAAGTAAATTTACGCCCTTGAACATATAGTTAGCTCCTGCTACAAAAATAGTTAGTAGGCCCTAACGATAAGTAAATATAGCGAACACTTAAATTTATCAAACAGTAACAAAACGCATAGATTGCTAACACTACTTTTCTAACACAATGACTGTTTTATAGCCTAATGTTTTCTTGCACATTAGGTTGACAACTCTGTCACAATATGGCGAGGCGTACAGTAAAATTATTATCCTTGTACGTATGGGTGTAGGATGGCATCTCTGCCCTAAAAGTACAAGCCACAAAAACGTGTAATAACATACAAAACAAACATAACCATAACTTTTGAAAAAAAATAACAATACACTAATTCTCACACACATATGTTTAATGATCAAACGTGTTTCAAGGACAAAGTCGTCATCCTCAGTGATACATGAGCTACAACTAAAAACTTATAACTAGGACTAAGCTACATATTTAAACTCATCTACAAGAGTGGGCATGGTCTTAACAACCAATAGGGTTATCGTAACAACAGGATGTTGTGTCCCTGTACCCCAGGGTTCCAATATCTGAGACTATGGAAATGGTTAAATCTTGGTTAAAGTCAACATACCTAAGCGACAGAGAAATCCATGAATATTTACTTCTTTTAAATTATGCATGTCATAGAATAGTTTTAAATTTAATTATAAATTCTACACTCAAGATAACGGTACGGCGATGGAAAATCCTTTATCTAGTTTTCTGGCGAATTTGTTTATAAGCAATTTCGAGGTAAATGCTAAAAATCCATTTAAATATTTTCCTCAAATTTGGATCAGGTACATAGACGATGTTTTCGTGGTGTTCGACAAAAAAGAAAACCTTGAGAATTTTTGTCAACAAATAAATCCACCCCACAGTTAAATTCACAAAAGAAATTGAGCGTCAAGAGAAAACAATAAGTTGACATTTAGTGTTTACAGAAAACCAACACAAACAGACAGGTTTATTACCTGGGACTTATCCCATGCACCTGCACAGGCAGCCTTCAATTCAATGGTTCACCGTCTGGTTAACCTACATCTTTCTCGACAAAGTTATCTAACCGAAAAACAATAACTTATATCTATGGAGCGGCAAAATTTAACGGATACCCAAAAATCACAATAGACAACATTATAAAGAAAGCCACCGACAAGAAAATGAAAACATCGAGATCAACCTTCACCCCAAAAAAATCAGAAAAAAGATGGGTAAGAATGATGTATACTCCAGATTTATATATATAGATGTGCAAAAAACCTCCGCAAATTTAAACGTAGCTTTTACATCGGAAAACAACATTGGGAAGTTACTAGGCAACCCTAATCCCTATTTAGTAGGGAAAGTTTTAAATTGATATTTTCGCTATTTTAAACATTTTTATTATTTCTGAAATAATTTCATGACTATTCTCTTTGAAAATGTCACTTAAGCCTTTGAGGAAAAATCACGTCAAATGACGTCTTATTTGTTCCGTATAGGAGTGGAAGATTTCACATTTTGACATGTTTCTAGAGTAAGATTTTTTTTAAATCATAATTATTAAATATTGATTTCTATATCCTTTATGACACATTTACAACTTTAAAATGAACTTTAACACATTATTGTTTTAAAATGATTGAAAAATCGAGTTTGCGTTTTGCAAAAGGAATCACATTATATGACATGATTATATTCACAAACTAGGAACAATGCGAAATAAACACTTTGAAAATTGTAGTTATTGATTTATTATAAAAATTCAGTTATTAAAAACAAGCAGCTCACAAACAAAGCAGTCAAAAAAGTGAGAAACCCGCGGGACAGAAGAAAGAAGCAAACAAAAGCGACGTGGCAGTTTCGTGTACACATGTCATGCCCGTTCATTCTAGCACAATAAAGTACTTTAGCAACTATTACTACGAAGAAAATTTTACAGTAAATATCTACACCAACTGGAGAAATAACCAACTGTTTGCGTCATGGCAACCAGGAACGACATATGACGTGTGATTACTTCTTTAAGCAAAAACGTAGGATTACATCGTATGAACGTGATTACTTTTTAAGCGTAAAATAAGCTACCCTTCAAAGGGTTAAAAGAAAATAGGGTTTCCAGATTTTGACTTCAAGATTATTTATACAGGGTGTACAAAAAGTCCCGCACTGGTTTAATATTTTCTGAACGATTACAGATAAAGCAATAGTATTTGGTACATCATCACTACACCTAAAAATCTACTTTTTGAAGGAACTATCAGTTTTCTCTCATATTATAGGGACGTCCTGCAAGGACTCAGAAGGAAATCTTAAACAGGAGCATAGATCAATATGTACATCATTTTAAAGGGCTTGTCTAGCAGAGTTTAATGCCGCAAACCTGACTCAAAAAGGTTGATCCAGTACAAAATGGCGGCTGTTCAAAGGTTTTATTGAAAGAAGATGTTTACTTATCTTTCCGAGTAAATACTTGAATCGTTCACCTCCAGTAATTTGACAGTTGGAAAGACGCACATAACAAAATTTTGCAGGGCAACTTGAGGAACTGTCTGACATTCTTGAAGTATTCTTTCTCTCAGTTCATTTAAATTTTGAGGCTTTGTATTGTAAACGTTATCCTTAAGGTAACCCCAAACAAAATAGTCTAATGGAGACAGATCTGGTGAACGAGCTGGCCATTCTACAGTCCCCCGCCTTCCGATCCACCGTTGTCAAAAAACAGTGTTTAAATAGACTCTTACGTCTCTGCCGTAGTGTGGCGGCACTCCGTCCTGTTAAAACCCGATATTCTGAACATGTTTCGAAGCGCTGGTGTAATTTCATTTTCCAGCAAACGTTGGTATGATATTGCATTTTAATTTTCTTCAATAAATTGTAACAATTCAATATTACCCTAATTATAAATACAACAACCAAAACTGTACATACATATTAAAGCAAGAGAGAGACAGAAAATCAACTAAGGAATTTAATTCATTCACGACGTTCCAAAGTCAACACGCCCGACATCTAGCGACAACTATGCGCAACACTATGAGACAACGAATATTCATAACTAAATCACGACTTTCAACCCGATTTTATTAAAATACTTAGCGAACCTCTTCACCTATACTTCCTATATCAAAACTATTCAAAATTAAATCATCCATCCAGGAAAATTAGAATATTTACGCAATACGGAATCATACGGCAAAGTTTTACTTTAAAAGTCAGTAAGAAAGTAGACCGATAGGCCTATAAATCGAACGGAACACGGCAGAATAATTTCGATAACAAGTAATATACATTCTTATTAGAAAATTCAATAGGACCAGCGAAAAGAACCAACCTTTTTACATCTCAAATGTCTTTGGTCGAAATCTAAAATATACACCGCTACGCTAGTAGAAATATAAAACCTCAGCCAAGACCGATCAAAATCTAATTTCCGACAGACATATTGCTTACGTAAGACACGCCAACAAACGCTGTTGAGGGCGTGATTGGTCCATGCATTTTGTTACCAAATTGGATTTATGTTAAGAATAAGAAGTATACATTTTAGAAATTCGTTAATATTTGTAATAAGGAGTTATTTAAGAGTTTTTTCTTTCTGTAATTTAACTTTTAAAATCATATTAATTTTAATATGTCACATCGCTATATGTCAAAACAAGCCAATACAGCCAAACAAAGACATTATTCCACAAAATAACACATCACAACTCCCAAACACATATCACAAATACAAATCCAAGAAAATCTGTTGATTTACCAGGCCTTAAGATCCATTTCCTGAAAAGGTCAGGAGCAAAAAGAAGAAGCCAAAGTTTAGTTGTTGAGTCAACTTCAGTACTGAGCAGTTGATAGAAATTTTGCTGCTTTTGGACCGAAGAAACCGAATTTGAACTGTTATTTCAATAGTAATTGTCTACGTTACCTTTTAAACCTAATAAGTATAGTGTAGTGAATTTTATTATTACAATTACTAAAATGTTACCATAATTGAAGATACCGTTAACTGGGTGAGAACTTTCCAATTATAACTATATTAAGTACCATTCCATCATCAAAGCTTAATACACTCAAGGGATAAATATTTCTATTTGTTCCAGTTACTACTATAACTAATAACTATATATTCATATCTAATTTTATTGAGAACTTGCTGTGAACTTTAAAAAGAAAACTAATTTAACTTCAGTTTTTTCCTATAACCTTACCTATCAGTATTCACACTGAACAATTTCTTATCATTATTGCTTTTAATTTCAATTCTTATGTATATTAATTTTAATATTGTGTGTATATAATTTGTTTCATTATAATTGGGAAAAAGTCGGCACTAACCCTCCCGAGAAAGACTCTTGTGTCTTTAAAGACTTAGATAATAAAATCTTTCATCTTATTAATGTTTTCTTATTCTGATTTACTAATATCACAAATAAAATTGTAAAACTAATATCATTTCAAAATATAAGTTGTATTTATCAATCAATTAAAACTATTATTATTAAATTGTAGCCTTTGTCCACAATTTATTTCTCTATTGTCCCGTGAGTTAATAAGATATTAATATCAATCATATTCAAACCATCCATAGAGAAACAATTAATAGTAATTGTTTTCTTGATAATATCAATTCAAGAACTAAATTTAAAGATCTCAAGTGAGTTTTATAAAGAGAAAATAATCTTATAAAACAAAATTTATCTATAGTCCTAGCGTCCTAGCTATAGAATAGGTATTTTGAATTAATTTATTTTCTTGTACGAATCTTTTGTGTTACATTATAATTTAACACCTTGAAAATGAGGCTTTAAATAAACTTCTGTTCAAAGAGATTTTATTTTATATTGTATTATTGTAAAATAAAGGACCTACCAACTGGGTATCTATCACACCAAGCAAGATAATTTACCTTTTGTGGATATTGCATGTGTGCCCCACGCATCCAGTGAGGATTTTCACTACCAGCACTCCAGTAACGGCAATTGTGCCTGTTTACGCTTCCATTCAGCATAAATGAATAGGCCTACTCATCTGAAAACACAATATTGTTACATCAATTTCTGTGCGATCTATTTTGTCCATCATAGTTTCGCAAAATTCTATACGTCGATCAAAGTCATCTTCGTTGAGTTCGTAAACCAAATTAACGTTATAAGGCTTAAAATTAGACCTTTCAGAATACTTTTAACAGAGATATCATGAGTTTGTGCTGCTGAGAGTTGGGACTCGTTAATACAAAATTAATTAAAGTATTAATTAAGTAAAGCTATATAATATGCATCGTGACATTATAAACATTACAAAAGCTATAAATATCGAAAATGTTAAAATTTTAATATGAAGTGGATCAAATTTTTGGAGTAGCCTACACACCTATGTACTTAAATCTAAAAGAAAAACACATTTTAGTACAGTCTAGTTTGTAAGTTATTGTCTTAAAAAACAAAGTCAGACAGTGGGCTATATAAATTCTTTTTTTTTTTAATATAAAAATAGCCTTAAACTAAATTGAACTATTCTTTCATGACATGTTTATAAGCCGCTTGAACAGGCTAAAGTTTACATTCGGACACCTCGCAATGCAAGCATTAAAAGAAAATAGGTCCTAGTGTTCTAAATTACTAGTCACAGAATGTTTAGTATATATGCATTACTGAAAAAAAAAAACGCAGTTTACAAACATATCAGCTAGGATTCCTAAAGTAAATTTACGGCCCTGAACATATAGTTAGCTCCTGCTACAAATATAGATTGTAAGGATAAATAGATATAGCATACACTTACATTGATCGGTTCAAATTTACTATACGACCCTACCCCAACAGAAATACAAGAATAAATTGAAAATAGCCTGAAATTCTAAGACTTGATAGTCTTAGTCACAGTATGTTTACCTATATTCAACATTTAACACTAAGATGTAAAACAAGGTCATCATCTCAAAGCAAATATATCAGCCGACGGTCGTATAGTAAATTTACGCCCATTGATCAAACAGTAATAGGCTATATTTAGCCTAATATGCTTGGTAGGTCTGAAAGTTTTTTTTTCGTTCTAGCATAGTATAGGTTGACCACAGGTTTTAATAGAATTACACTATATATCACTTTTACCTGTATATATAATGAAATTAGACACATCACTAATTGCGGCCAACCTCTATATTTTCGACTTTCATTTCTCTCGTATTTTCTAAAAATTTTATTTCCCACGAATATTTTTGTTGTTTTTACAATAATTAGTTTAACATGTTCTTTCATAATATGAAGAAATTTTCAAAAAACCTCTGGTCACGCCGTCCTGCATCTTTAACTTTATTTTGGCAAATTGTTCCATTAAATTTGTCATAAATTTACTATTCGACCCTCGGCTGACATTTTTGCAGATAAAGACGTTGTTCTACTGTGAAATGTTATATACAGGAAAAACATTCTGTGACTAAAGAGTATAAGTTAGAACTTCAAGCTATTTTTTTATTATTCTTGCATATCTGTTGCCGTAGGTCAGTCGAGGGTCGGGCGGTTTACTATTCAACCCTAGTCTAATATTTTTGTAGACAAAGACCTTGTTTTACATTCTACTATTGAATACAGGTATACATATGTAAACATACTGTGACTAAATACTATATAGGTTAGAACCTTTTGGGGTTTTTTATTATTATTGCATTTCTGTTTCCATAGGTTAGCCTAGGGTCGAATAGTAAATTTGCTGCAAGATGCTTAGTAATAGAATAAAACACTATCCTACTATCCTAACTGTTCTATATACTAGCGTTTTCTTGCATATACAAGTAGTTGTAACTTGGCAACTCTGTAGCAATAAGGCGACTGGCGAAGCCTATAGTAAAGTTATCCCAGTTTTCATAATTATGTTAAGATACAAGTTGGCATCTCAGCCCTAAAATCGTGGAAGTTACAATATAGGAAATAACATAACCTTACCTGCTTCCACTCTTTTTAACACTGAGAAGTTTTGTCATATATATATAGAATATTGTTTGATCTTTAAAATTATGTTGGCCTATAATCTTCAAAGAACGAAGCTAACATAAACATAGGGAAACAGATTCCATTTAAGTTTCAATTTTTAGTAGAGATGGGCAGGTCCGGATGGATACGGGTCCGCGGACCTGTATCCGCCGCCGGAACTGATGGATGTAGGTCCGAGTGTGAGTCGGACACGTATCCTTTTTACGCGGGAATCTCTTTACCTTCCACTCCGTATTCATTCAGTTCATTCCAGGATCCAGTTCCGACCAACCGTCTTTAGTCAGCGTTGCGTTGTTACAATTCATAGATAAAACTCGTGTGTTTTCTTCCCGATTAAGTTTATTATTATGAAATTAATTTTATTAATTTGTTAATTATTATTTCTGAATAGCTAGATAATGAAAATAATATGTTTGTAGTAACACAATCCTTCATCATGATATTTAGCTTGGAATGGGTAAACTGGCGGAATTATCCTGATCTGATTTATTTTTGTTTAAATGATGAATAATGTAAATGTTAAATAGAAATGTTCTGCTTAAAATTATTATTTCTTATTTCGTTAATGTAACGCATTTAATTCACACTTGTCAAACATAGTAAACAATTACCATATATTTACGATTTATATCTAGGCCTATATATAAATAGACCTAATATTGTGAATCCATTATTTTGTAAAAAAAAATATTTTACCTAACATATAAATGTTTTTCTAAATAAAAATATAATGTAAATAATTATATTATTATTCACGACTTGAATTAAATCAAAAATATTTATAAAGCCTACAATCATATCAGTAGATGTCTAAATATTTTACTTAATATAGGTTCATTACACACTACAAAATAAAATCCTAGCCTGGTTGCAGTACAGACTGGAATGGATTGGATTCATGTCAGCAATACACTCCGACTGGATTGTATACGACCACGTGATTCATGTCCACAATTCATTCCATTCCGTCGGCCTTGGCCGGACCCATACAGGTCCGTCGGACACGGTTCCGGGATGTAGGTCCAGAGAGCTGGATGTAGGTCCGGACACGGCTCCTTAAAAATCTCGGACCTACACATCTCTAATTTTTAGTTCGCTACCAGAGATAATAATTCCAAGCAAGATTGATAATGTTCGCTATCCATCCACTGGAATCGTTGGCATCGCACAAATTGCGGATGACGTTAAAGTTAAAGAAAACGTTTATTATTTGAAAAGTAATGGTAGTGGGCACGATTTCATAAGGACTAGAGACAGTGTTCCCAACTTAGAGGTTTCCCCCCAAATGTAGGTGGTAAATAAGTGGATGGCATTTTTTGACTTTTTATATATTTTTTTTATTGATAAAAACAAAGGTGTAAAAATATAAGCCCTAGGATAACCCAATCTAGCCAATCATATTCATTTTATAACTATCGATTTAACGACATCAAGTCAGCGGCGGAAACAGGATTTCATTTTGGGAGGGGTCATAAAAAGTCGAAAACAACATTACAGAGAATTAAACAACGGGTCTGGGGAATTAAAAAATATATAAACTATATGAAGTAGTATTTAATGCATTTCTAGGCCATATATTGTCTTGAAAGAGCAAGAGTTTAGAATTTAAAAAAAGAGTTAACAGAAACGGTACTAAAATCAATAACTCCACAACACCATCACTAAATCCACTTTGTTGCACTAAATTTAAAACAACGTAACACAAGCAGTCACTTATTCAAGTCATACAGTTCCATACGGCGGCGCGCTCCGTAAAACAATTAGCCCCAGGGGGGGTCATGACCCCCTAAAACAGTTCTTTAAGGCCTGATTTATATGTTTGTTTTAACCCTACAAGCGCCAAATAGCACTATAGTGTCGTTTCAGCCCAGTCCGCCGAGCAAGTGGCACACAGCACTATTGTATCGTCTGATTGTATTGAATATTTCGCCCACTAAAAAATCATCCAATCTCAATAAAACGAAAACCGTTATGAAGGAAATGTTTTAAACATTAATGTTTGTATTTACAAATTTGTTCTAAATCGTAAATTTACATATGTAATCATCGTTTTTAAATTGTAGTTGTTTAAAAAGATGACGCCAATATAAAACGCAAAGAAAAGACACAAAACTTGTCACTTTTCTAAGGCTCATAATCGTTAGACAGACTTGTTTTGAAAAGAATTTATGAAGTTTTCAGTAAACCCTTAAGATTTGACAGTTTTTCAACTAATGACCAAGCATACTTTGTAATCGATATATCTAGTACAAATCGACATACTTTTACATTGATGTTTATATGGATTTTAGTGTAAATTCTATATTATTTTTCGTTTAATATAACAAAAAATGATTATTTAGTATTCATGGGTTACAGCTATTATAAGTCTTGTCTGTGAAATATTTAGACCTACCATTGCGCAGATTGTCTTATCTCATTTAGCCCAGCCGATAGAGCAAAAAGAAAGCTAATTTTGTTATTGAATGTAACAGCAGGCGACATCCACAGTGACTTTAAGGGTAGCACATAGGTTTATGTAAATACAAGAACTATCAGGCAAGGAGACTGTGCATTTTGTATAAACAAAAAATACAATAAATTAATACTTTTTGGGTTTTTCGTCAATATCATAAAAAATGATGAATAGATCACGATACTTAAAAAAAACCTACAAATTGTTTTTTTCTAGACCCTGATTCTACCGTTTTTCACCAAGAAGAGTCGGAAAAACGCTTCAAAATTTTCATTTTGCAAAAGTTAATATCTTTGTTAATTTGCAGTATTAAGGGCAGATGTTTCAGAAAATGATTGTTTATTATGTGCACTTCAAACAGTAAAAAGATTAAATTTGTCCCAATAGTTAATAGTTAAGATTAATAGTTTTTGCACAATTGCAGTACCTATACACAATGTATGCCTTTATCTTGCATAATGCGCCCAATTAACCGGAGTGGCCCAATTTAAATTTATCAAACGGATTCTGACAGTAGACATTAAAACCTACAATTCATATACCTGCCATTTTTTTTAATAAGGTTGATAAAATATGATAAAAATGCTTCCAACATAGCTCGAAACTAGTAAATTTGCGACCGACGGTAAGATAAGCTGTGGTAATGGTTGTACTCTACCACGTTGCCTGCCCTTCTATTCTTCTCCGCAATACTATACGGTGAGAGAGTACGCCAGCGCATTCTGGGTAAAACTAATTATACTTCTTCATTTGATTGCTCCTATTTCACTGGTAATGTGCTGCCCACTAGCGTTCTATTTTTTTCTTCTTCTATTTGCCTAGTCTAATATATAGGCGGGCTTGGATGTACCTTGTCGCCCTGAAAAAATTGACTAAGACATTCTGTTCTAGACGTAATGCACCTATCATATGACTTGAAATTACTCTGCTATTTATTATTTTGCTTCTATTGTTACGGAATATTTGTTTTGTTAGTAGAGGTAAAACAAAAATGTAGAGTACCTTTCTATTAATTTACCTAATCTGTTTCTGTAAGTGTTGTTAGTCACTAATAGCATAGATCATGAATAATAAAATAGATCATACATGCATACGGCGGCTGTGTGGCGAAAATAAGGTAGTCGGGAAATTATTGCATGATCGCGCCGAGAGGTAGCGCTAGGGACAAATCAGTCATGGCATTATTGCTGCACACCGCTTCCGTCGTTTCCCCTATAGATCGCTTGACTATCGTCAAGTTTCCAGCGTTATTGAGATAGTGATTTTGATCGGAGTTCTATTAGGTTATTCAAATACAATGGTATCACGCACAGATACCTTAAATATTTTTTTTAAGTGGATGAGTGAAGTAGAATTTTTTAAATGTTGCATTTATGTTGTTCTATCACAAAAAAAAAATTTTAACGTTTGGTCCAGACCGCCGCGTGGGCCTATATATATTTATATATATATATAAATTAGTATGTTAAACAAAAAGGTAAAAACGTAATTTAAGTTTTGTACAGAATAATATACAATATTTATTTTTTTATATAAAACCCCAAAAAATTTTCACTTTTGTAAACAAAATATATAAGAACAGTACTTCTGATCAAAAAATGTGTTCCGATTGTTGGATGTTTTTGGCTAACGAACTTGTTCAAGCGAATTAAAAAATCAACGTGTATAGTGTACCTACCAAATCGGATGTAAAATGCGACCATTAGAGTGCGAATAATACATACTACAATTTTTACATACAATTTTTAAGTGACACCCCAAAACGTGTTCTGGGCCCTAGGACCATGATCGGTGCTCATTCAACACTTCCGACCTTAGATATCACCAGTCACTATAAAAGAGTCACTGCAATATCTCACATCACATTTTCTGTGAAAATTCGCTCATAAATACAAAAATGTCTTATATTTTGATTTAGCATATGAAAGAATATATTTAAACAATCTCTCCTATAACATTAAAAAGCAAAAAACAAACATCTTCTACTTTCTACTCATTGACTCACTGACCAATGATCAATGACGGATGACTGAGGTTGAGAGGCGAGGTCTGACCACCCTAGTATTATTATCTCTGGGTCTGACGTACATACTTTTGCTGTTTTGCGCTTAACCTTAAAGTATTCAAGTAAAAGAAAAAGGAAATATTATGGAATGAATGTTTGTATTTTCTCTCATAAGAGAAATATTTTTACCTGGTTTTATTTTTGGATACCAGATACTATAAGGTTCAAGAAATTGTATAAGATTAAATTGTGTAATTAACTGAAAAGGTAAATGCATAATGCTCCTCGGGTTTGAATTTTAGTCTAAGTTAATTCTAGGCCTACTTGGAAATAATGGAAATCTGTTATTAAACATTAGAAAGAAAGCAAGCACTTGTGGTATGTGAAAGCTTTTTTTTTGGCAAGTGAGTTGTGCTGCCATCTTATGCATTTATTAATTGAGTGTTGAATAATTGCGAGTTCAGTCCTAGAAATGTTTAGTCTGCTATTTATATATTTAAGATGTGTTTTGATAGATTAATTTTTTTATAAATTTGGCTAAAATTTGCATAAGGACACCTCACTATATTGTGGCAGATTTGCCAATGTATGCATAAGAAGATGCTGTAGCCTATTATGTAATTGTAATGTTCAATTCTAGGCCTATTTCTAAATGTTTAAAATAAAAAACAGAAAATATAACTTTAATGTACTAATGTATAAAAAATAAAACACTTAAAACTTAACTTCAATTCACAATTTATTTAACTCGGGGAAATATTAACCCTCCGTCGGTCGCACCTGATCTATTAGATACCGCAATTTGGAAATTTGCCGCCATTTTCGTGATCTACCAAAAGACCTGGTCTCGGGCACTGTGGTGCTTCCCCCTGCCCCCCCCACACACACCCAGTATTGCTGGTGGCTGCGTCCGGTGCACACCTGCCAATTTTTGCGCAGTTGTATCTGATAGATACAGTGCGACCGGTCCCGTCATTATTTTGTTATATATCTCACAGATACAGTGCAACCAAAAAATGAGAAATTTCATGAGATTTAGAAAAATTTAAAACAGTTTTTACTTTACTTTTTCATTTTCTGTCTATTATAACCCATATGATGATAAAAATAACTAGTTTAAACAAAAACAACAAAGTGGTATCTATTAGATAGCCTACAGTGCGACCACTGTCTGAATAGGAATGTGTAGGGGTCTGACATCTTTTTTTTATTAAATCGAGAAATGTTTAGATGATGTTAAATATGGTATGAAATACATAGGTCAAGAGTTGTTATGTAAAGTAAGATCAAAATGAAGGAAAATATGTACGTCAAAGGTACTCATAAAAATGTTTGAGGCAAAATGTATCTAAAGGAGCGTACACACTTGCGCGGTGTGTGCGCTGCTCGTGCGCATTGAATTAGTCATATTTGTGCCTAACACTTTGATGGTTCGCCGATCATATTTGGACGGGAGCGTGAAAGGTTTGTCGTTTTCAGCGCGCATGTGATTGTTATTATTCAAGATACCTGGTACTCGGTTATTAAATAAAGATGGATTGCTCTGAAGCAAATTCAATTAAATTAATAGATTCATACAGAAACCACTCCATTCTTTGGGATCCTCAAAACAAGTTTCATTTTAATAAAAATATGAAAGCAGATGCTTGGCGTGAAATATCAGCAGATATGGATATTTCGGCAGACCTCTGTAAAAAAAATTACTTTACCCGTCCCTCAAATTTTTGTCGTTAGTACGGGGTGTTGGAGCATCACGATCCATCTCCTGTCTTTTTTTTCAACGAACCCTTTGTGTGTTCGCAGATCAGATTTGGACGTGTGTTTGAGAGGTGTGTAGTTTTTCGTGCGCACTGATTGTTGATTGCTTCGTGAGTCTGAATTCAGAAAATAAATTCAATTTCAATAAATAAATGGCCAGCAGATTGTGAATTTTACAATTCTTTAGTTTAATAAAAATATTTATCATCAATTATTGGTACTTCTTTATTATTTCAAGATATTCTTTATTTACATTATTTATAACAACCAAGGCTATTTTAACTTCAGGCCTATTTCACATTTGTTTAAATTAAAACCCAACATTGAGGCCTATGATTACTACCAGCAATATAGCGAATAGAAAAAGGTACATATAATTTATTTACACCCCTGTCTTGAGTAAAATTGCAGTGCAGAAATAAGTGTCCTGTTTAGAAATGTGAAACCCAACCTTCTGCAGCAGGTTCTCAAAGTCAGAATGATCGCGGGTTTTCTTTGGATCGCTGGACGTTCGTTGAAATCAAAACTTTTAACGAGCCGCGAACGTGCGGCGCGCACATTGCACATGTTGCAAGGCACGAGAGTGTATACGCACCTTGAGAGATACAGTGCGACCGGTCACGTTATAAAATAGGTGCGACCGACGGAGGGTTAAACATATCTTTTCAATGTAATTACATATGGAACAGTCTAATGTTTAAACTGTTTCATGTTTTGCTTTTCCAGATTTTTTTATATACCTACTACTAGTAAACCCCCGAGAAAAATCACATTCGGATTAATTAGATACATATCAGAAATACATCATTCAACCAAATACTATTATTTTAAAATAACACACTTTATCTAGGCCTAACTAACTATGCTGACAGGGATTTTTTACTTGGTAAATGAGTACAATTATAAGGATTATAAAACTGTATGAATATTTCTTAAAATTTTGTATTTATGTATGTTATTATATATTTAAAAAATATAAAAATATTATCTTTTAATTGCTTTTTATTTCTTATTGATAGATCAAATGATTTAGAAGTTATTAATATTACATGACTTATATTTATTAAAGTTGTAAACATAACCCAAAGGTACAATCTATGCTAGGTTTGTGTATTACAGATGATGAGTGAAATGTTTCCTAAGCTAAAGCACAGAGAAGAAAAATACAGAGGAAACATCTAAGCGTGCGCGAATTGGGTGCCTAACACTCGACACTGGTATCTACATTTGTAGTTCCCAGAGTCGCCATGAGAGGGCAGCATCGTCGCTGGCCCCTCCCCTACCCCCCTCGCCGCCCGCGGCTAGCCCCTTGTCACCTCCAGCACTGCGCGACACTCGCCTGACTCTCTGGCTGTTCCCGCTGCTACAATAAGTAATTGTATAGGAAACTCGTCACAAACATGTTCTGTATTTGATTGTCATGTAGCAATAAATGTAAAACACTTGAACAATAGTACAAAATAAGTTAAATGGATTATCAAAGTAAAGCAATAAATGTTTTAATTATACTTTAATTAAAACTCTTAAATCCTTAAATAGTTGCGGGAAATGATATTATTTTTAGTATACAGGATTATAAAAAAAATATGATGCAGTTGAACGTGTTTAATCTCTTGGTAGGAATGATAAAATGGTTTACAATTACTGTAATTCATAGACTATAAAAAATACTATAGCCTACTCTACTTAAACATAATAATTTGGTCATTTCATAATATAAAGACGATAACAAATTACCACATTATACAATTGTATTTTTAGAATGAATCTATTGACTATCTACTGTTGGATAAATGATTGGTAGAAGATAGTATTACCTTCAACAGTAAACTATGAGCATATATTATTTTCAAAGTAGGCCTAGTAGAAAGCACAAAATAATCTAAAGAGCATTCCCTCCCGTCAATACGAAAAAATTAGGTATACATTCAAAATGTAAACTGAATGAAAATGTACATATAATCAGAAGACCTATATATACAGTTCTATGAAAATAAAACTTAAATCAAAAAAGTAATATAATGTTAAAATTGTACAGTAATACAATATTCAACCTGTAATAAAATTACTTGACACAAAACGAAAAAAATTATTTAAAATAAATTTACATATCAACTGAAATAACTAGATTTACAAAAATACCCTACATTTACTAAGTACAGTAATGCAAAAAACTAACCCTTCTATAAAATTTAACTTATAATAAACGGTACCAGGAACTGGCACATACTTTCTCACAAACACATTTAAATTACTAAACAGATTCATTGTGACTTGTAGGGTGGGGTAGGAGAGTTTTTTTATTAAAGTTGGAGATTAACTAATAAATATTATTATTATTATCTAGAGGAGAGAAAACTATTCGATCGATTTCGAAAAAATTTGCACCAAACACGTCAATTAGGTCTTTATAGATGCACGTAAAAAGGTTTTGAAATTTTTTTTAAAACAACCCGCTTTATGGCCAAAAAACCCCAAAAATCAGTTATTATTATTATTATTATTAGCTAAACGAGAATTTGTAGAAAGATGCGGGTTTTTGTATATGGTAGGGCACATTAAAGGCTACAAATAAGCCAAATTTTATCAAAATCGTTAGAGCCGTTTTTTTATAAAAAATAATAACTGATTTTTTTGGGGGTTTTTGGCCAAAAAGGGGGTTGTTTTTCAAAATTGTTCAAAACCCTTTTTCGTGCATCTCTATACAGGCGTACTGGACATGTCTGGTGCAAATTTGGTTGAAATCGATCAAATAGTTTTCTCTCTAGCTTTGTATACATACAGACATACATACAGACATACATACATACATACAGACATACATACATACAGACAGACATTTTGTAAAAACCACTTTTTTGGACTCAGGGGGTCCCAAAACGGATATTTCCACAAAAATTTCAACATCGACTTTTTTTGCGATCACTATACTTTCTCTATACTATAGTATAGTGAGAAAGTAAAAGGTTTTCTACTTTGAACAATAGGCTAGAATATTACAAATACACAGATAAACTTGGTAAAACTAATAAAATCTTGTAAAACAATGAGTGAATATGTGCTCTTATAATAAATCCAATAAATAATGCTATATTAAATATAAGTTTTCCATATATATACGTAACTTAAATATTAACTATTTAGAAAACTAACATAGGCTAGCATTAAAGAACAACAAATGAATAATTAACGACTAAACTCATAATATTTACATTGATTTACATATCC
>JAGFPH010002163.1:123818-135312 GCA_018207615.1 Philaenus spumarius
AGATAATAATAATAATATTTATTAGTTAATCTCCAACTTTAATAAAAAAAAAACTCTCCTACCCCACCCAACAAGTCACAGTGAATCTGTTTAGTAATTTAAATATGTTTGTGAGAAAGTATGTGCCAGTTCCTGGTACCGTTTATTTATTTAATTTTTAGTCGCTATTCATGAATATGAGATTAAAATAAGAAAAAAGAAACAAGCTCGCCCAAAATGGCCGCCTTAAAAGTGACAAATAATTAGATTTTTAGGGATTTCTACATGTATTCCAGTAAAAATATAAAAAATATAAACCCCGGTGCAGATTAACCGATTTGTATGATTTTTTGTTTTATTTTTCCTCGCAACGTAGATTAAAGTTAAAACAATTTTGTGTACTGTCCTTTTTTTGGAAATGTACCAGAAAAGTTATAAAATGTTCCAAACAATTTTTAAATTCTAATTTCTCAACTTCTAAAACTAATTTTTGGATGAAATCCACTTATTATGTACCGGTATTTATTTTGCTTTATATAATTATATTCATTTTATAACCTCAAATTAAAATCATGCAACGAATTATAACCTACATTAGTTCTACATACCGTTTCTTCAGTAAAATTTACTTCACAAGACAATATAGATATGATTGAAGTTGTAAACATAACCCTGAAATATAATCTGGGCTAGGTTTTGTAATATTACAGATGATGAGTGAAATCACCTGTTATATATCAGATGTGCGAACTCGCTAAACAAAACGTACAATTGTATAAATCTCACGCAAAAAGCGTGACGCGGTTTCTCGATATAAATCTGACGCAAATCAGAGTTAAGCGATTTCTCGACCAACACCCCCATCTGAAAGTATACAACGTGCGCAAAGACGTATAACTTCAAAAATACCCTCCAAACTTAAACAATTAAATTTTGTTACTTTGAGCGTAAAATTAATTTATATTATACAACAATTACCTTGAGAACTCTGCCGGGGTAGGTTCGAGGTTCCATCCACCGCGCTGTCTTATCATGGAAAACTCGTTCTCTATGGGATCTTGATTGAAGCGAGCTGTCAGGAGAAAAGACGTTCCTTCATTCTTCAAGTCTTCCCACAGTTTTAGCACACTGACCAATGCTATTTTGAGACCCCAAAAACAAGGGACCATTTTAATTTTGTTGTTTTTAGTCAGCACCTTCAGCTTGTCGCACCAAATAATTGTTTCTTTGAGGAATTCTTCAGGTTTCTTATTTTTGGTGCTCAAAGCCGAATGCTAAGCACTGCGTCCATACAATGTTTTAGTATTTAGGGCATCGAAACAATCATTCAGTCTTCCGACAAACACTGCTGTCTCTTCAGCTGCAGCGCCAAATTCTGGCATCTGAGCGGCAGTGAGTAACGCGGCTTGAACTGTATGGCTAAACACCTGTGTAGCCAGTCTTACGTTCATCTTCTCTCATCGTTATTGTTAGTACCACCTAAACCCTACAATTTACACTTTCAATATAGGTGCGAATCATGGTGCGCTTTTTATAACATAAAATAAAACTGAAAATAAAATACAGTCTACCATTAATGAATTTAAAATTCAATTATATAAAATATTATTCTTTCTCAAGGTATATCTGTATCTAACTTTCTTGGAAGATAAAATTTCAAAGAGTAACGTGTTGTTCCCTCGTAGCAGACAATTCGTGGATGATTTTATACTAGTTTAATCGGTGCGACTTCACACCCGTACTATACAGATTATGTTACCATTTCAGTAGTTATTATAACAGCTGTTATTGCTATTTACCTCCATTTGAATGTATTAACACCTATTTAAGAAATTCTATCTTAATGTTACCCTTATAAAAGGACATTTGATGGCGGTCCACGCACTTCACAATAAATGTATCGAAAATCTTAAGCCAGTTTGCACATCTGCACACGTAGGCGTCATTTTAGTGCATAATATGTGGGGGGTAAATCTTAAAACAAAAAATCCTTATTGTTTACAAAGTTCCATGTAGCGTATTAGTAATATAAAGCTATATTTTTACCTGGGGAATGCTGTGGAGCTCTATGGTTAACCTGACAAACTATTTTTAGAATATTTAAAAATTGTTTATGCCATCAGCTTGACAATTAAAACGAATCTCCATAAGAATAACATTGCAACTTTGATGGTAATTCCAAATAATAGCTTCAAAGCTACCTTAGAACACAAAATGTTTGTAATAAAAAAACTGTCAAGTATTTACTTCAGTAAGTCAGTGAATAAAAATCAGGAATTAAATTATTAGATAAACATTTGTACAAAACATACTCTAATAAGTTTAAAATGTTTAAAACTTGTATCGGTTCAGTTAAAGTTGGTTCAAGAATCTTTTATTAGCTTATAACTTATTCAAAAAGTATGTCTCATTTAAAAACATAAGTTTGAATTAAATTATAATACAAATAAAACAATTTATCTTAGTAAATAGACTATTCTGTACTTAATTTCTACGGAAATTATTTCCCGTAATGAAAATAGGCTTTTCTGTTACATTTACACTTATACAGAAAATAACAGCCGAGTAAACGTTGAATTCCCAACTTGCAGTCTAAACAAGGCGGGGAAGTGGGACATTTCCCCCGCAACCATCACATCCTTCCCAACTCGTCTCTCTCTCTCTCTCTCGCTACGTGCATTAGGACATCCTAGCGCGGCTCCGGACTAGATCGGAACTACAACTAGGGTGCACGATCCCGTTTAGATGTTTCCTCTGTATTTTTCTTCTCTGTGGCTAAAGGAATATGTAGGCTATCTTTTCTTTAACTCTAGAACTGTCAATGTTAATTTTTTGCAACGCCAAGCCATTTCGGTGCGTGTGCAAGCAAATTTTAAAAAATTCACCAAATATAGTAATTCTATCCCAATCCGAAAGTGTTGCGTGGTTTTACTGTAGAAAAACGTTAAAAGAATTCATATATGCAATTAAAAAATTTATTGATGTAAAATTGTTGTAAAGTTATTAGCTCAAGAAACAAAAACTGTTCAGTAACGAAAGGAAAAAGTTCAACTAGTAGTAAACATTTTTTGTAATTTTTTCGTAAGCGTAAAAAGTTTCGTAATTTAGTTCTAAATAGAACTGAATAAAAACATTTATCAATTTCAAAATTCTTATTTTGAAAATACCAGTTTTTATGTTCCAACTACAAGGGTGCTAACAAAACTAGGCCTACTTTGAAACGTAATTTAGGAATATTTGCTTTTCCCAAAAATAAAATATTATAACAAAGTGTAGAGAATAAATCAAAGAAAAGAACTGTATACATGTCTTTTCTTAGTTCACAAAAGTGTTTGAATAATCTCTACTTGGGAAAAGTGAAAGACAAATGTCTGAACTTGCCATCCTTACTTTACATACAAAGAAGAGCGCGTAAACGGCCTATCTATTGCATGTTAGAAAAGTCCGTTGGGTTCAAAATTCAAACTTGGTTTGAGACCGTGAAAACACCGACTTTCCCATGGTCCTACACAACAAACCTGTCTAGTAACCAATATTTGTTTCAAACTAAATGTTAGCTTGAAACATTCTCTACACAAAGGTAGCAAAAGATTTCTAAAACTAGAATGATATCACCCGTCTTTCACATGTTATAAATAAGGCTGTTTATTGGTTGGAAACGTAACCAATGCAAGGGTCTACAAAACGCCCCCATATCTATAGCTTACATATTTGACGGAATTTTGATTGGCTGGCAACTTTATTTAGAGGGAATTGTAACAGATCCAACGGTATATAAATTTAACTCGGAAAAACAACTGGCGAGCTGTAGACAGAGAGGAAAGATGCCTTATTTCGTTCAGTTTTGGGACAAAATCTGCGCATCAATTGAGTTGTATAAAACTAATAAACTGCAACGGTGATTACGTATGTAAATAGACGTTTTAGAAAAAACGTGTAAATACAAAAATTAAAGTTTAAATCATTTCCTTTCAAACGGTTTTTGATTTATTGCGATTGGATGATTTTTAGTGGGTGAAATATTTAATACAAGTTGAGTTGTTACAGACTACACAATTCACTACGGCAGGGCGTTGAGACCACTCAATTTGTGTGGTCTGACAGTTAGAGGGTGAAATTTGTATAAAAAAATATATTGATGATAAAAGGTTGTATTTATATATAGTTTATAACCTTAAAGCAAATATTATAACGTAGATTATAGCATACATTAGTTATTTAGCTCATATTTAAAAAATCAACTTCACAAGACAATATAATGATTGAAGTTGTAAACATAACCTCAAACTATTATATACACTGGGTTTACAGATGATGGGTGAAATCAGCTGTTATATTAAATGTTACTCACGCTCGTACACTTGCTTTTATAGGAGTTGATATATTTAGTAAGCCTATATTTTTATTATTTTAACCCACTATTTTAGATTTCTCTTCAACGTAACTACTTTTTCAATTTAAAAGCTGTGTTTTATAGCAAATTAAATTGTTTCAACATATACTTTTTTGATCTACATACTAGCCTACTTTGCTATTAATTAAAACAAATGATTAATATCCAACATTTAAAATCTAAAATTTTCTGAAAATGAATTCTGCTAGTGTCATACTTTTGTATTTTTAGATTCAGTGAAAGCTGATTCGGAATCCAGAATTCAGTAAAATCCAAAATCATCATACAATATAGGGTGTTACACAAACAATTTGAACGTTAACATCGAATTTCCAATATAAAAACACTAGCTGGTCCGACCCGGCTTTGCACGGATAGACAAATCAACCTGATACTAATAATTAGCCCAATAATTGGTGTTTTAGTTCATTGTAGGCCTAACCTAAAATTATATTCAGTTTTTGATCCAAATCAGTTGTTGATCAAAATCAGCTGTTTTAAGCTTTTCATAGGATCAGCTGTTTTTTGTGCCCCTGATAAAATCAAAAGAAATCTTTCTTCTTCTTCCTAAGAGATTGACCTTCCATAAGATTAACATTGAAACTTTGAGGGCCACTGGGGCGTAGCCCTAATGTCCTAGGACTTCGGTAAATGGCCTAAAACCTTCCCAGGGTTAACCTGTGTTACTATGCAAAATTTCAAAGCAATCGGATGGACGGTTTGGTAACGCATAAAGGACAAACAGATGGACATACATTGAATTTTATGTATATAGATTAAAAACTGTAGGTTACTTTAAAATGAGAAATTGTAGCCTAATAAACAAGAGGCCTTTCAATAAACAATTTGCAACAAAGAGAATGAACAGTTGATATTGAACATCTGTTATTAACTTCATTTTTCATGTGTGACAAAGTAGTTTTGTTACTTAATTCCTCTGCATTATGGTTTTAAAAAATAACAACATCCGTATTTGGTGATTTTAAAAAGTAATTTGTTTGTCTAAACAATGCTTTATTAGTGTTAAGAGCATTTTCATTGGTTCAAAACGATTCCATACCAAAATATCCTCCGCTCTTATGGTGTTTTTAAAACTTTATACCCTGTAACTTTTAAACGGTTAGTCGTATAAAAAAAAGAACATTAACAACAAATAATTCTTAAAATAACTTGTATAAAATCCCAAATCATCATACTTAAAATATAGGATAAATAAATTCCGATGTATAAATATAGGACGTTTCGTAATAAATTTTAAAGTTGACATCCATATTGGAAAATGGAGGCCATTTACTACAAATATTTTAAATATGTACATATATTTTAATTTATCAAAAAACCAGGAAAGGTTCCCTATTTAAAATTTGCTGTCAGATTTATAGTTTACAAGATACCAATGTTGGTTTATTTAAAAAAAGATATCCTGTATAACACTACGATGTTGTCTTATATTGTATGCGTAGCGATGTTTAGATTGCTGCTCTTGTAGTTGAAAGGTTACGGTATCTGACCCGGAAGTTCATAGTTCCCAGTATGAATCTGGAGAAGACCATTGGTGTTCATCTAGTAGGTAAAAGTTGATTTCAGGCGATGATCGGCTGTTATTTTTCACCTTAAAACAAAAAATGTGCTGTTAGGCATCCACAATGCTCCAGCCAGGTTTTGTTTTATTGATCCCAACTAAACTGAAGCATTCTTAGGGATAATGTAAAACTTTATTTGACTAAAGAAATACGGTAATTTGAATTAAAATCCTTACATATTCTATCCCAATCAGCTATATTATGTAGGAAATTCATAATTGTTGAACCATTTTTCCTGGCTCCTGAATATAAATGTTGAACTACTAAGGATTCACTGAACTTCCAGGCACCTGTCACCTTTTTTCCAGGAGATAATATGAATTTAACACTTTCCATGCTGAGCGTGGTTAAATCCCTCACTTCCAGTGCTACAGTATAGGAGGGTCTTCTTATGAATGACTAGCAAGATGGCGCCCAATTTGAACGATCATAAATTGCTTTGTAATCACTATTTTCCTAGGCTACTGGACCTGGACTTGTAGAAAGATTCATACCATCTACTCAGGTAAAACAAATTGCTCTTGACAACGGCTTAACTCCCTCTTTTTGAATGTAAACTAAAAGTTACCAGTCACAGGGTAGAACATGTTTTGCGGGCTTAACAGCGCTCAGTCACAGTGAAGAACACATTCTGCTGGTTTAACCATGCTCAGTCACAGGGTAGAACACGGTTTGCTGGTTTAACCATGCTCAGTCAAAGGGAAGAACATGTTTTGCTGGTTTAAACATTCTCAGTCACATTGTAGAACATATTCTGCTGGTTTAGCCACACTCAGTCACAGGGTAGAACACGTTTTGCTGGTTTAACCATGCTCAGTCAAAGGGAAGAACATGTTTTGCTGGTTTAACCATGCTCAGTCACAGTGAAGAACACTTTTTGCTGGTTTAACCATGCTCAGTCACAGGGTAGAACACGGTTTGCTGGTTTAACCATGCTCAGTCAAAGGGTAGAACATGTTTTGCTGGTTTAAACATTCTCAGTCACATTGTAGAACATATTCTGCTGGTTTAGCCACACTCAGTCACAGGGTAGAACACGTTTTGCTGGTTTAACCATGCTCAGTCACTGGGTAGAACACGTTTTGCTGATTTAGCGACGCTCAGTCACTCGGTAGAACACGTTTTGCTGGTTTAGCCACGCTCAGTCAGAGGGTAGAACACGTTTTGTGGGTTTAACTGTGCTATCACAGGGTAGAACACATTTTGTGGGTTTAACTGCGTTGTCACAGGGTAAAACACGTTTTGTGGTTTTAACTGTGCTGTCACAGGGTAGAACACGTTTCGCTGGTTTAGCCACGCTCAGTCACAGGGTAGAACACGTTTTGTGGGTTTAACTGCGCTGTCACAGGGTAGAACATATTTTGCGGGTTTAACCGCGCTCAGCACTGAAAGTTTTAATGGCCTTGAAAAGTCCAGCAAAGAGTGTCCTATTTTATTTAATATGCAAATTTTATAAATGTTTGAATTCTTGTGGGAACTTAGCTTGGTTTAAATTTGTGATGATGATTCTAGTCTAAGTTCATCTTATCATTTCCCTTATAATAAACGTAGGATTATCACAATTTTGAACAATCAATGCATATGCTTGCAATATTCCTAATACCTAAATAATTTGGCTTTCCTATTTTACAGAATAACCAAGGACACTAAACTCGTGCAGAAATAATGCCTCTTCCTCCAGCGCTTGCAGCTAAACTGGCTAAACGAGGATTGGTGGATACTGTTGAAGGTAGTATGTACCGTATATAATCAAACTTGTACACTTACGCCAACTAATCCAATTTTAATTTAGGTTAATCTTACCTTATTAATCAATTGCAATTTTGGTCAATTCGACCATGATCAGGAAAATAGAAACATTACTACATAAACACAACACTAATGTAACAAATAAGTTTCACTAAATGTGGAGGTCGTAAAGAGAATAATATGGCTCAACATAACGTAGAGACACTCAAAGACGTGCACGTCTGGCCGGTCGGGCATTTCTGAGCAATAACTATGGTTGCCACATCTTATCTCTGTCAGTTTACGCTAATGGGTCTTTAAATTATTCGACTGGAACGAGAGCTGGCCATTCAAGAGATATGTGGAATCTCATTTTGTGGCTCCATATATCTCAAATTCCTCTATTGCTTTCATGTAATGTCCTTTTTTGCATTTGTACATTATTTCCATATTAGAGCAGCAATCGGAGTAAGTATGGTTATAATCTATTAAATGTTGTGCATAACTGGAGGATTGGTTACCAAGCTTTTCTTGTTGGTAGGTGTTGCCATACTATACAAGTTTGATTGAGTCAGTAATCCTTGAGCTAACTAAAGTCTAATCTAAACTGTGTATAAGAGTTGTTTTTGAAGTTTTATTTGGTCTTCTCTGGGTTTTCCATTTAATTGTGGTTGATAGTTTGCAGAGAGAAAAATATAAATTTGTTTTGTTAATGTATACAATTAGTGAAATGTTTTATTAGACATCATATCCAGTACCTACATATTTAACATTGAATACTTATTTTTGTTAAATACCTTATATTACATTACAGGTAGTGAGTCCATTTGCCCTTAAGTTAGCTGCCTGCTGACCTAGTGCAATATACTTATAATCCTTACTGTAGTTTAGATTTTAAGTTAGGTTCTAAGTAGGGATGGGTCAATTCTCGATTCCACCTATTCTAGGCACTGGAATCGGCATCGAGACGATTCCGATTCCATCGATTCCGAGCCCGGCCACCACCGATTTCTGCAAATACGTCCGTGAAGGCGATTGCCGCTGCCGTCGATATTGCCCGGCGATTGCCGGGTTTATATTTATATTTCCTCGTTGCAATCCATTTCATTCCAACTCCACCATGCAGTTAAAATTAAATAATAATGTTTACTTCCCTTTACAACTTTTATGGTCATTGGAATCGAGAATCAGGAATCGATTTCTTGGAATCTGAATCGATAAATTTGAGAATCAACCCATCCCTAGTTCTAAGGTAATTATTAGGAAAGGTTTAGTTTAAGACCATGCAATTGTCTTCACAATAATTGTTACAGTATTACCAAACAAAATTAAAAACTATTTATACGCTCTTTTTCTAATTACTTACAGGCTCATTTATTATTAGCTAGTACCTGCGGCTTCGCTCGCAGATGTGATTAAATAAATGAAAAGGCTATCGGATAAATTATTGTGCCTTTTTATTACAAAACGCTATACTGCAGAAAACTTGCCTTTATGATAGACAATTAATATGGTAAACAAGATTTTTTTAACCCCAGCTAGCACAATGCAAAATCTTTTCGAAAATAGAAAGATATTACACGATTTGTTTGGTACTTGACCAAATTAAATTACTACACTGAAAAACCAGTGTTTAAAAGAAATGTTAAATAACACCTAGAAATATGGAAACATTAAAAAAATATTCATTTACGTTAGCGCAAAGTACTCAAAATGTTTAACTTAACGTATTCCATTCGGATAATTGGAGGACTTTCTAAACTTCAATCATGCAGAAAAGCATTTAAATCGGTTAAGATCTTCACTCTACCTTGCATTTATCATATTTAAAACAATCCTTTATTTTAAATTTAAATGTAAGCACGTTCAAAATAGGGACTTGCATAATCACCATACTAGAATTGCTTGCAAATATCGGGGTAAACAGCGCAGGCTAAATTTGTTTGGTAAGTTGCCTTCGCCGGCTATGAATAACCTTCCTCCAGACTTGTTCGAGATAAATGACTATTCACGTTTTAAAGGCAAACTGAGACGATTGCTGTTGTCTGGATCCAGAACCACCGAGAGACCATGTCTGCCAAGCCTGAAACTAGGGGCTCGGGAGGGCCCGGGTTCAAAGATTTTTTTTAGAATTGTAGAAAATGAAAAATTAAAGAACAACGAATTGTTCAATAATGTTGGCCCGAATCAGGCGTCGGTCCCGGGCTCTCATGTATTATTTATATTTAGCCATGCAAAATGTACGAAATCAAAACTCCGGTTGAAACGCTATGTGTATAGTATTAGAACTTTACCGCAGTGCGAAGTGCGGTGAGAGGTATGAGTCATGGACGCGTCATCTCATCCCATTCCCCTCGCTACACGTCTTATCAGTGTGGAAAGACTTCTGTTGTTTACTTCTTTTCCCCCTTTCTTCCTTTCAGTCAGTCGATCAGCTGTCTGTGCGCTTGTGGTTTGCGTTTGCACTATGCTTCTTTTTGTGTTATTCTTATTGTTTAGTTCGTTTCTCATTTAACTTTACATTTGAGCTGCGTTTCGTTTTATTCAGTGTTAGTAAGTGATAAAGTAATCGAGTTTATTACTGTAATAAAATTTTGTCTAAGTTCCTAAAACTATGTACTTAAATACATTGAAGTATTGAAAAAATACTTGCGTTAATTTTTTATATTAAAAGTTTATTTAATTTAATTTTTAAAGCAGAAAATTTTTTATTACTTTCAAAGTTCAAAGCAGATGACAGTCAATGAAATCCAAAAATTTAACATAATATCTTTTTTATCGTGTTTTAGTTTTCTGACCTTATTCTTATATGTTACTAGCTGAATACACGTGCTTCCCTACAGGGAATTTGTTTTTGTATCACTATGTTACACAATTGTAATATTTTCTCTCATTTTCTTCATCTTATATTTCACGAAAGTGAATTATTACATGTATTTTCAGTTAGTTTGGTATTTATTGTTCATTGGCTGCCCGTCAATCGTCTTCGTCACGGTATGTGGGCTGAATAAATGAAATCAATTCAAAATAAAGAATTCAAAGTAAAGAGCATCTTCTTTTTCAACCGCTAAATCTACAGACTGGTAAATCAGTCTTACCTGGATGTTGCAGATCGCCCATATACGTCTTTAATATGCGAATGCAATGCATAGATCGGGATGGATTTGATCAGCTTACGTATTTCAATATTTTCTTAAAATTAATAAGTGCCCAATTTCAGCTCTATAGCTTTAAGGAAAGAATACCAATTAATATTTATTGTTTTTAGGGGTTGTTATCACATTTTTACACCTTAACAGCACGTAATAAAATGTAAAACTGGTTTATTTTTTATATGAATCTTGCAAGAAATAAATGCACATAATATCTGCCCTCTAGTATTAATGAAAGTATACAAATTCATATTTATTGTTTTGTAACAAAATGTAAAACTGGTTATTCTTTCATTGGTTTTTTCAATCCTTTAAAAGCCAAATATTTTAAAATTCCTTCTAAGTGTGCATCTAGTGCCTATGGTATTTTGTATGTGTACAAAATTTCATGTTTTCTAGCGGTGTGGTTTTCGAGATCTATAACAAGTAATATTTATATTTTGAGGGGTTGTTACTACGTTTTCACACCTTAGCAGAACGTGACAAAATGTAAAACTGGTTTACTTGTTATATGTTTTTCAAGAAATAAATGTACCAAATTTTAGCTTTCTAGTTTTAAGGAAATTAAACAAACAATATTTATTGTTTTATGGGTTGTTTCAACCCTTAAATGATAAATATTTAAAAATCTTTACTTAGTGCGCTTCTAGCGCCTATGA
>JAGFPH010002163.1:141012-160092 GCA_018207615.1 Philaenus spumarius
AAGAGACAAATTTGAAAAGTTAGTTTTAAATAATAGGCTATACAAAATATTATCAAGTGACTGCAACAACAGTATTAAGATATTTAAATTGAAACTGAAATGTGTGTTGTAAATAATGCCGATTGCGTATCTTAGTTGGCTTATATAAAACTAAATCACATGAGTTAATAAATATATTGACCACACAGCTGAACCGCTAACGTGAGTTGAGCGGATTTCCAAAATTAAGTTTATATGATTTTAGAGTTTCGACCAACTATTTGGGAAATTGGTTTACTCATGAAGACGTGGAACAGCTGCCTACACGTACGAAATATATTAGAATTTGTTTGTAAGTCAGCCTCCAACCTGGGCTTAAGCATTCCTTCGTTCCGCTCGCAGAGGAAAGACTCGGTTGTGAGTTTGCACCTTATCCTTGAGGCCTCGGCTTATGGACTGTTTCGCTTTGCTTGCGCGTACAAACTCAGCCGTTTGGCCTTGGATCAGAAGATGCCACCTCGGTAAAATCCCCACGTGGATTTGAACCAGGCTACTTTTATGGTATTTTACGTTTAGATCGATTTTGGGGAAACCAAGCGAGCTATAAGGTCGTGTAAAAACAAAATCTGCAGAATAATATCTTACATTTACTTATGTTTTTAGATCAAGTTCTAAAAAAGTTTCATTCTCGTACGTAAAATCTAAAAATATAGTTACTTTCGGTCAAAAAACGTGCTTCCGGTTGTCGGATTTTTTTACTAACAAACTCGTCCGAGCGACGTAGACAACCAACATGTGTACCAAATTTAAACCAAATCACACTTAAAATCCAGCCGCTAGAGTTCAAACACATATATACTTTATAATATATATAGCATTTTTAATAACGTGTTCAGGGGACCATGATCGGTGTTTATTTACTACTCCTAACTCAGGTCCAATGGCGGATTAATGAAGTTTTGTAGGGAGGGGCGGTCTTTAAAGACATTCTGGGGAGGCCGGGCTCTCCCCGGAAAAATTAAAACAAATACATTCTGAAATTGGCTTCTTAACCCTCTCTGGCACTTAAAACTAATAACAGATAAGTGTAAAACTGTCCTCTTTTTCCTTTGTGCCATCTCCTGCTTCTTACAAAATAAAACAAAATTGATTTCCCAGTTATCGTCTAAAAAGGGTGTTTAAAATAAATAACTTATTGTAAAATATTTTGAGATTTTAATAACTTTTTCGGATTACCTAAGTAAAATGAAATTATTTGGATCCGTTTTGTTTTGTGACAAATACAATACAAAAGTAATAAAAAGTTTTAAAAATCAAATAAATATAAATAGGTCGAGGATTTTTGGTTAATAAGGCAGTAAGTTATAACAAAATGCTCCCTAGTTTTGTGATGTCAGTTTTGTTGTTTAAGTTTAATCGTCTTATTTGTGTGTTCTTATCACCAAGAGTATAAAGAATAGAATGAAGGACTGTACTTTCCTTTCTATTAAGTTATCCAAAACATCAAAACTTAAAATATTGAGCTATTTAGCTTATTAGCTACTTATATCAAACACCTCACAATTTTTTAATAAAGAGAGAAATAACCTAGAAGGGAAAAAAGGCAGGTGAAGAAATCTGTCGAAAAAGATTTATTATTTGTTTATTTGTACAACTAAAAATATCCAATATAGGGTTTACATAGAAAATAAAAGCCTTAAAATATTATGAAATTACTCTGATCTTGAAGATACAGAAAATAAACTGGCTGTACAAATTAATGTTTTTTGGAAAGCACTGTTTTTCTCCTTGTCCCTCCCTTTTCAATGTAACTATCTATAACATTTTTCTTGTCAATAGAGAGGTCTCTGTGCACATATAATAACGCTAGGCCTGTCAAACGAGTTTGCCCACAGTGGTTTCTCAACCAAGTTTTTATCAATTTCAATGTTGAGAAAGATCTTTCAGCTGTTGCTGTTGACACCGGAAGAGCATATAAAATTAAGTGTAGTCTCCTTAGCGAAGGATACACTTCAGGTGAACAAAACTCGAAACAATCAACTGCATAGTTCGGTAAAGTTGTCTTCTTGTCAGCTGCAGTCCTTTTCCACTTTGATACCCATAGTTTTACTTCTACCTTTAGTTCTGAAATTTAATCATTTTCATCTCCTCCAATAACCCTGTAGTACTTCCTAGCTAGTGATTCGACATTCTTAATGACACAATCTGTGGTGGTTGTTGCAGCTCACTCCGGCCATCCACCCTCTCAAGCGGATACAGGGGGAGAGTCATGACCCCCCCCAAAAACATTTTTTTAAGGCCTGATTTGTATGTTTGATTTAACCCTACAACGCCAAATACCACTATAGTGTCTTCTCAGCCCGCCGAGCAAGTGGCAGAGAGCACTATTGTATTGTCAGATTGTATTGAACATTTCACCCTCTAAAAATCACCCAATCTCAATAAAATAAAAACCATTGGAAAGGAAATGTTTTAAACATTAATTTTTGTATTAACAAATTTGTTCAAAACGTATATTTACATACTTAATTATCGTTTTAAAATTGTAGTTGTCTAAAAAGATGACGCAACGCAAGAAAACGCAAAGAAAATACACAAAACCTGTCACTTTTCTGAGGTTCATAATTGTTAGACAGACTTGTTTTGAAAATAATATAAGGTCACCTTTGGATCCTTCAAGATTGGAACTTCCTAACACTGCCTTCCAATCATTCGTCACTCTTATAATTTCTTAGATATCAAGTTTTCTGTAAACCCTTAAGATTTGACAGTTTTTCAAATAACGAGCAAGCATATTTTATAATGGATATATCTAGTACAAATCGATATACTTGTACATTGATGTTTATATGGATTTTAGTGTTAAATTCTATATTTTCGTTTGTTATAAGGAAAACCTGATTTAGTGTTCATCGGCTACAGCTAGAGGTCTTGTCTGTGAAATATGTACAATTGTGCCGATTGGTATAACACATTTATCCCAGCCAATAGAGCAAAAAGAAGGCTAATTTTGTTATTGAATTTAACAGCAAACATCCACAGTGACGAGTAGCACGTAGGTTTGTAAAATAAAAAACTATCGGGCAAGGAGCTTTTGCGCATTTTGTATAAACAAAAATTACAATAAATTAGGACTTTTTCGGTTTTTCATTAATATTATAAAAAATGATGAATGGATCATGATACTTCCAAAAAAAACCTACAAATCGTTTTTTTATATACCCTGATTGGAACATTTTTCACTGAGAAAATTCAGAAAAATGCTTAAAAATTACCATTTTCAAAAGTTCATATCTTTGTTAATTTACAAAGGCCACATTTAAGGGCAGATCTTTCAGAAAATGATTGTTTATTATGTGTACTTCAAACAGAAAGAAGATGAAATTTGTTGCACTAATAGTTGTTGCACAATTGCACTTTAAACACTTTAGGTCATTAGCTTGCATAATACGCCCAATTAACCTGAGTAGCCTGATTTAAATTTACCAAACGGATTCTGAAAGTAGACATTAAAACCTACAATTCGTATATCTACGATTTTTCGTTAAGGTTGATATAAAGTATGATAAAAATGCTTAAGAACACAGCGCGAAACGCGTAAATTTGAGGCCGACAGTACATTTGCAATAGTGGTAGTAGGGGAAACAACTGAAACAACAGTTCTCTTCTCCGCATTTTACAAAATAATGGCCTCAATTGTTTGTACTGCAATTATGCAAAAACTATTAATGCGACAAATTTTATCTTCCGCCTGTTTAAAGTACACATACTAAGCAGTCATTTTCCGAAAGATCTGTCCTTAATATTGTAAATTAACAAAGATATGAACCTTTGAAAAATGGTAATTATTAAGCGTTTTCAGACTTTTCTCGGTGAGAAATGGTTCGATCGGGGTCTTCAAAAACCATTTTTTAGGTATTTTAATTCTCTACAAATATCCCGTTGGAAGCATCGTGATCCATGCATACATTTTATAATATCAACGAAAAAGTCAAAATTTATTGTTATTTTTGTTTATAAAAATGCGAAAAAATTCCTTGCCTGATAGATTTTGTATTTTATATACCTAAGTGCTACCCTTAAAGCCACTGTGGATGTCTGAAATTCAATAACAAGAAACAATCTCTATTGGTTGGGCTAATTGTTTGACGGAGCACGCCGTCATATGGATCTGTATGACTTGAATAAGTGAGAGCTTGTGTTAAAATTTAGCAAAACAAAGTGGATTTAATGATCATGTCATGGAATAATTGATCTTAGTACGCTCCTTCTTACTCTTTAATAATAATTAGTGTTTTTTTATTCTTTAATCTGTAAGAAACTCTTGTTCTTACAAGACAATATTGATGGTCTGGAAATGCATTAAAAAACTATTTCACAGAGTTTATATATTTTTTAATTCCCCGGACCCGTTGTTGTTAAATTCTCGATAATGTTGTTTCCGACTTCTTATGACCCCCTACCAAAATGAAATCCTGTATCCTTTCTGCCCCTGCTCTCAAGTGTGTCGCGTCGCTAAACGGACTACAATAGGCCAACTTGATTTTGCTCATGTTCTCACATCATCGGTCACCGTTCCGGTTACTTTTGTTCTTTTATCGTGTACTTGTATAAACTTAAAATGGAATTTAGTTGAAGATGTTTTTTAGAAGGATTCTTTGTAGAAAAGACAGTCAATTAAAATTTGATACGTTTCTTGATATTTTAAGCCTACTTACTAAACGTAAACGTACATCAAAACCTATATTTTTTATATAATTTGTGTAGTTTATTTAAAATAAATATTTGTAATTTTTTTACTGACGGGTCGCCCCTCCCCCCCATTTAATCCGCCACTGCTCAGGTCGTGCTCATCTTGCCTATGGAACTTAGCTAATAATTTGATTTCATCAGTGTGTTGAATTTTGTGCATACGTTATTCAAAATAATATATTCATATTATTTATGTATATGTGTATTTAGTAATAAAGTTATATTTTTTAAATCTATCCTGTATTGGTAACATTTGTTTTAGGGTCACATTGGCTGCCCAAACAAAATAAATATATATCATGATTGCACAAAATTCTGCGAAGAACGCTGGAGAGATGGGAAAAGGTTTCCAGATTACAAATATTTGAGGAAAAAAGTTGCAATGCTGGCCAAGTATCCTTTGCCAAGTCATTGGAAAGAAATATACGACCCAGGATTGTAAGCATGCTTATTATATAATAAAAGTTATACTTTTTTCTCTGCACAATATAGATTTTATCTAAGACTCACAAAATATATTGTTTTTGTTACTATCAAGTTTATTAGGTAGATTTCATCATGTCTCGCACAGAAATAAAACATAATATTTGTTTGTTTTTTTCAATAAATAATATTATTTTATCATTTCAAAAGCAATAAATTGCATACGGAGGTAAGGTCCTAAAAATCCATGTTATTTAGATCTTTGCACTAAACTCCTTCCAAAGCATAGGATGCATTTGTATTGAAAGAATAGAGGGTTGGGCAAAATCCCTGGCTCTTTGTAATATCTTAGTTTCTGGTCGGTGTAAGACTAATCAATAGAAAGATCTTGATTGGACTTTCTAAAGAATGTAGCAAAACTTAAAAACAGGGTATACCAAAGAAATATAAAACATATTTTCCTCATCTTTTTTTTAAATGTAAGCATATTACAACATATTATGAAACGTTTTTCTGATAAATGCTCTTTCTTTTTAAATGGTTTTGTTAACAAACATAACTGGCGCAAAAACCCTCAAAACTGAATGTTTGGGCGGGAATTTTAGGGGACCTTTTAGTGATGATATTCACATAATATATTATACATTAAAAAGTTTAAAAACTGTAAATAATTATTTATTTTTATGTTTTCTTGTAGTTTTAATCAAATATAATCTCTTTTGTTCGACAGTCAAAATTTTTCCCCCCATTTTTTTTAGAGTATATGCTATTTAGTTTAATTGCCATAGCAACTAACTCCTATCATACCTGTGCTTACCCGCCAACAGGTTAATGAAGTTACTTATTTATTAGACTTAAATTTCAATGAATTATTCTCAAAGTAATTATTTTGTTGAACCAGGGGCGTTCATTACTACTGGGAAGTGGACAGTGATGAGGTATCCTGGCTGCCTCCATCACACCCTCGTGCAGTCGTTACTCAACCTGTAGCCATGGAACGTCGGCAGAGATACAGAACTCAAACAAATAAAGAAAATACCAACAGTGAGGCTGATGACTACAGCAAGACAGGTTCTGATGAAGTAAGTAACACATCTAAATATTCACAGCCAGTCTTCATCACCAAGTGGGTAATTTGTTTGAAATTAGATAAAGGATCGTGCAAAATATAGTAATCAGGTCTACTGATATTTTGGTGAAAATAAAATCCCATAATTATTCAGTAGAGTCCTGCCAATCCGAAAAATCTGTTAATCCAAATGCTAATTAGAGAAAAAAAAATCATATCTGTGAGTTCAAAAAAATGATCTTAAATGACAAACGGACGAGAAGAAACTATGTTTTACAGTTTACTCAATGTTATTGTTGTAAAATTGTATACAATACAACTATAAAATACAAACAACCGTTACTAAAAATAATAAAAAGTTAGGCACGGTCAACCAGTTACTGTACTTGTGAAATGTAAAATTACAAAGGTGACAAGATCCCAGTGCATGTCTTCTCAAGGGCGTAGGAGGCAAAAGTATGTCGCAGATAAAGGAAACTAAACAAACACTGTCCATTTTTTGTTGATTTTAGAAGTTTCTTATTAGGCCTAACATCTTTAGAGTTTTCTGCCTTTTGTTAGAAAAAAGTGTGTTGCAGGTAAAGGAAACTAAAAAAACACTGTTCAGCTGATCTGTGCTGTTATATTGAGCTGATCAGTAAAAACAATATTAATGAATAGAAAATATTTTAAATTACATTTTTAGAATATTAAATGAAGGAATAGTAAATTTTTCAGGCAAGTGGGCCAATTAATTACCTTTCATTTAACACATGTAAATCGCATGTAAATCGGTCCAATAGAACTCCAGATCTCACTCGGAATAAGCTTTAAAATTTTACCCAATATTAAATTGCCATAAGAGATTTTAATTTCCGTTTTTAGAAAATTTTGTGGGGTACTGTAATAGCTGAAATCAAAGCAAAATGGGCAAATATGCAGGCAATTACCTTTCATTTGGTACCAACCACATGTAAATCGGTCCAGTAGTATAGTCAGGCTCGCTGTCATAAGCTTTAAATTTTTTCTTTATGTTAAATCTCCATAAGAAAAATTTATTTTCCATTTTTGACCCAATTAACATAAATATTTTCAAAATACAAATAAAACCTGCACATATAGGACGGCTAACCTTTCTTTTGGTACAACCCGCATGTAAATCGGCCCAGTAGAACGGTCAGGCTCGCTGTCATTAGTTTTGCAAAAAAAATTTAATATATAAGATTGCGTCATACAGAGTGAAATCATGCAGAGACATCCGGCTATATCTTCGCTCGGCAGGGACATCCGGCTACATCCTCGCTCGAGTACAATCTGCTCGCATTACAATTCCTTTTTTAAGTTATTTCGATGATTAAAAATTTTAACTCTAACTCTAAAAATTTTATAAACGAAACCGGTTTCGGTCCCAATTAGTTTGGATTAGCGGGACTCTACTGTAAAGTATTTTTTAAATTTGAATTTGTATTTGAAATGTATAAAGTGCCACTTATTTTTTCAGAAACAGTTAACAAGTTTTTTCAAGTTTAACAGCGAAAGAAATGTTATGAAAATTTTAATATATTAAGTTTTAACCAAGCCTTTAACCATTTGTATAGATCAAGTGTGCTTCACTAAACATAAAAACCAGTATCAGAATTAATTCAAGAAAACATTTTGATGAAAAAAAAATTGAACATAAAAATAGCCCAGCCAATAGAGCAAAAAAAAGGCTAATTTTGTTATTGAATTTAACAACAAGCGACATCCACAGTGACTTTAAGAGTAGCACATAGATATGTAAAATAAAAAAACTATTAGGCAAGGAGCTTTTTGCATTTTTTTTATTAAAAAATAACAATAAATTAGGACTTTTTGGGTTTTTTGTTGATATTATAAAAATGTATGAATGGATCACAATACTTCCAATGGGCCATTTGTAGAGAATTAAAAAACCTACAAAGTGTTTTTTTTTTAGAGCCCGATCAGACCATTGTTCACCGAGATAAGTCGGAAAACCGTTAAAAATTACTATTTTCCAAAAATTCATATCTTTCTTAATTTACAATATTAAAGGCAGATCTTTCGGAAAATTATTGTTTATTATGTGATCTTCAATCAGGTGGAAGATGAAATTTTTGCATAATAATTGCAGTATAAACAATTTAGGTAATTATCTTGCATAATGCGCCCTAATAACCGATTCTGAAAGTAGACATTAAAACATACAATTCACATATACAGTTGAACTTGGTTTTAACAGACTCGGCTAATGTGTCAACTCGGACATAGCATCATTTTTTTAGGTCCGGTCAAATTGTTATCTTTTACATTATTATAAACCACTGTTTTAGCGTCAAGAAATATTTTAAACACTCGGTTGTAACATCATAAATCTACAAAATATCAATGTTAAACTTTGAATTCAGTTTTCTCAGAACTTGAAAAATGTTAGAATTCCCCCTTACTTTTGATTTCGGGCCGATTATTTTCTCCCTCCTCAGAATGAAGCCACAAAATAAAAAAACTACATATTTTTTTCACACGTAAAACCTCCGGCGGGTCTCATTAAAGTTGGTAAAGGGGGGTTCCACTACAAGCAACACTGCTAACTCTCCCACCCATTCTAAGAAACAATTCACACGGTAAGTGGTGTCAGTTGTGTGCTATATGTAACTAAACCCATGACCTTGCTGGAAAAGTGTTTGGACCCTACAAAAGCATGGCGAGACTCAATCGTATAGCCTGGCAAGGCATTTACGTAGTTGCGATCAGACAGTTGCCCCTTCCCTCACAGTAAGTTAAATGTTTTAATACGTACTGTAATTTTAGTGTTTTTAATACAGTTTTTTAACATACTTTACACATATATTTACTCATTAAAACTTTACATACTAAGCAATGTTACCTAATTTATAATTGAAGGTGACCTCAGCTCCAATAATTATCGGCGGGACCCTACTGTACATGAAAAGAAAAGTATAGTTTTTTCTTTTTAATAAACGTCATGAATAATGTTGCCAATAATTGTAATACTGTATAGTTGTACGTCCTTTTACTCAAGCTAACAAAAATACGATTTCCTGTTGGTACATCGTTATAACGTCACTCTGACGTAGCGTCAACATTCGTTCGCTCCCTTCGTTGACGCTATAACCAAGTTCAACTGTATTCGATTTTAATAAGGTTGATAAAATGTGATAAAAATGCTTCTGAACATAGCGCGAAACGTGTAAATTTGCAACCGACGGCAGAGAAGCAGTTGTAGTGGGGTAACCAACAGCGGAGAAGAACATAATGGCAGGCTGTGGGTGCTGGTTCCCCCACCACCACGTCTCTCACCGTCAGTCTCAAAATTACGCGTTTCACACTATGTTTGGAAGCATTTTTATAGGCTGCTCTGTGATAGCATCAACAATCCATTGCTTGAAACTCACCTCTGAAGCAATTTCATCAAAAATTTAATTTTTAATTTTAAACCAAGGTAAAATATTACTGAGTATTGTTAAATACATTATTATTGAAGAATTGATTTTAAATTATCAGCATATATTTTCTTTAACTTTTTAATCACTCAGAAATTTTAGAACTAGTTGCACTACTATGAATTATGTTTGTTGTACTGAATCATTTATCAAAACAGAAATGAAATACAATCTTTTTTTCAAAATACATTATTATTAAAAATCAGCGATTATTTACTTTTACAAACATATTTGTTCACGTGAAAACATTAATAAGAATTAAAACGTTTATAATAGTACATTATTATTATCAAACGAACTTTATTTTCTCCCGCTATTCAATGAGTTTGTCTTCAATTTCGAACTTTAAATTACATCAAACTTAAATGTGTGAAACACGAAACAATGGTTGTTTACCGCACGAAGCCTGTAGTTCAGGTATAAGCACTGACTGAATTTAGAAAGGAAACTTTTAGGAATTGTCCGCGTATCAGATGTGTGTGAGCGTGTCCTATTCACTAAAAAAGAACGTTCCAAATCAATTATTGAACATACATTTAGTTTCAACTGACAAGCTCCTTCTTTGAAATCGGCTAATACATTTTCTTTCTATTTTTGCAGGAATCTGACGAAGAAGATCTTGAAATTGAAAGGCGACGAGAAACACGGAAATACAAATTGGAAGCTCAAGAAAAAGCACGTGCCAAGGGTCGAAATAAATTGAAATCCAACAACTTAGATCCGATGGACCCAGCATCTTATTCAGATATACCGAGGTAATATTTCGTAGTTGGAGTGTTTATGCATAGGTGAATAATGAAAATAAAATCAGCTAGGCTGTGCACTTTTAATATAGTTTACTTTGTACAAAATAATTATGGAACTTAAAGAAACAGAAACATAAAAAGGCAAATTATATATTAGTTAGCATTTATATAAACTAAATTAGACTGAGTCTTAAATTGAAGGTCGTTAAAATTAAATTAAATTCTTATAACAAAGTTCAAATTAAATAATTATAGAATTTTAGACAATATGGGAACTCTCACACCACCCATAAAGTAGCAACCCATACAATTGTGGGGCGGTGGACAACACAACTTGTATTGAACATTTCACCCACTATAAAATAAATCATCCAATCTCAATAAAACAAAAACCATTGAAAAGGAAATATTTTAAACTTTATTTTTTGTATTTACACATTTGTTCTAAACTCTATATTTACATATGTAATCATCGTTTTAAAGTTGTAGTTTTTTAAACACCAAATGCTGCGTGAGACAACACAATGAAATTCAAACTAGTCACTTTTCTAAGGCTCAAATTGTTCGACAGAATAGTTTTGAAAAGAATATAAGGACACCTGCCTTCCAATCATTCGTCTCTCTTATAGTTTCTTAGATAGTTTTCTGTAAACCCTTGCAATTGGACAGTTTTCAACCAATCAGAAAGCACATTTTGCAATCGATATATCTAATACAAATCGATATATTTATATAATGATACAGTAGTCTCTCTTTATAACTATTCTCCCTATAACGATAATTTCTCTATAACGATGGATTTGTAAAAGTTTGTTTAGTCTGAAATAAGGCCAATGTATTTATTCTCTCTAAATAACGATATCGCTCACTCTCTATAACGATATTTTCAGTTCAAGATTTGGCTACCGTCAACCGGGGCTACTTTGAGCCACTTTTTCTTGTTTTCACTTACATATTTGTTAATAAAAAATATAATAAATGGAATTTCAAAATCCAAATTGAGTTTTAACCAATTACCAAAGTATAAGGAAATAAACTGTACCTGTTTTAAAACGAATTTCCCTTTTACAAAATTTTTTTACTATTTTTAAAATTTTGGAACAAAGTAACCCCTGCTTGGGGTTTCTTTGGACCACTCACTTATTTTTATGAAAAGTCAATACAACTTACATGTTGAACTATTGTAACCCCTTGCCCAAGAATGTGCTAATGAAATGACACTGTAAATTAGCAAAAACAATATTTATTTTCATATTTAAACATAAAAAATCAAACTTTAAGTACAAAAAACATTAGAAAAACTTTATTTTTGTTCTTGTGACTTTTGAATGCTTAACTTTTTATTCTAACTCGTAATCAGACATATGAGGAATATTGAAGTGTCCTCGTTTCATTAGTTTTGGAGGGTTTATTTTTTTCTTGATGTCAGCCCATTCGTAAACAAGAACATCCTTTTTGTCGGGCCACTTACAGGACTTTTTGGTTTTGCTCATACAATCTACTGAAGGTCTTAATTCTTCCCCACTAGGCAGTTTAGTTACCAAACCCGGATAGTGCTTTCCTTCATATATCACAATTACAAAATCACCTTCTTCTAAATTACGTTTCAGAGATTCTGGGTCCAATTCATCGAAAACTTCACATTCACTTCCGGTTACAGAAAAGTGAGAGCCGTCATCATGAAGACTATAAGAACTATCAGAGTTTTCTGATTCACTTGCTGGGATTTGCTTTCTATGTGGGCCCCCTTTTTTCGGCTTTGGCGTAGAAGTTGATGCACCTTCAAAGTTTCCTTCATCAAACAACTTCGTACAAACACTTTTTCCAGCTGGAACATCCAACTTCTTCCGTTTCATAGGCTTAATTTTTGTCTCTTCCTTCCTTTTTTCTTCAAGGTTTTGCATAAAACTGTCTCCTATCAGTTTTTTCATAGGGGTGCTTAAGTTATGTTGAGGCAAGCGCTCCAGTACTTTGGTTCTGTCAAGAGGTGTGATACTTGTTTTTTCGAATCCAGATATCATGTTTTTCTTCTTCTCTACATACAAAAAATCAACCAGCTCTTTTAGCAGTTTAGGAAATTGATCTTTGGGCAAACTTGTCATTGACTTGACAATTTTTTTTAAAGATTTGGTAGTAAAAACTATGTTAGTAGATAGCTGGGGCTACTTTTGGTCCAAACTAGGCCTGGCACAAAGTAGTCCCGAAAAACTCGTTTTAGGTTATGTTTACAAAAACTTTAAGATGTACAATCTAAACAAACAAAAATAAGGAAAACAATAATCACACATTGGTAACAGGTTACTAAAGACAATATTTTGACACTTACCTTATTTTTATCTTTTAACTGGATTCCTCCACAATGGAAAGTTTGGAGGTAAACAATTCACTCATCAAATTAAAGATGTACAAAAACGCCAGTGTTGCCAACTTAAAATTTTTTAATTAACCCAAAGCTATTAAAATACCTTCATATAGGGTACAAATAATTTATTTAAGCCCAAAAATACCCATATGTGTGGTTTTGCTTCTTCAAAACTAAAATAAATAACTTTTTTTGTGTCGGACCAAAGTAACCCTGCAAAGACCAAAGTAGCCCCGGTTGACGGTACTTTCTTAGTAATCGCGGTAACCGACTCACTAGTTCAACGACCAACGTCTTTTGTTTTCCGATCCAGGCACGTCACGAGAGCATTCCGTTGTTTTCTATTGTGATTTGACGTCTGACCTTGAGCGGCTGCCTATACATTCGCCACGCACTGTCTGGCTGTTCACATCGGATCTAGACTGTCAGTTGTTCTTAGTGCTTTTAGCGGTTACATTTGTGTGTACGTTTATTTTTTGTGTGTGTGAAAACAACATGCTTTCAAAAAAACGTAAAGTGCTTACTGTTGAAGAAAAAGTGTCTGTGATTAGAGCAATAGAAAAATGGTGAGAAGCAGACTGATGTTGTTCGACGCACTGGGCTTTCTCAATCCACTGTGGCAACGATTTGAAAGGACAGGAAGAAGTGGCTTGACGCAGAGATTCAAGAGGGGAGCAAGAAAAAAATGCGTAAACCACAGTACAAAGATGTAGATCGATCTGTTCTACAGTGGTTTCAACAGCAACGTATGAACCATATCCCTTTTTCTCGACCACTGATCAAAGCAAAGGCAGAGTTTTATTGCGACGAAGCTGGGCATTGCTGACTTCAAAGCTTCTGAATGGTTGGTTAAGCAAGTGGAAGCAGCGTCATAACATAAACTACGGGCAGATCAGTGGAGAGGCTCATGATGTTGATAGAAACCTTACTGATGGTTGGTTGGAAAAAGTGTGGCCTGATATGAAGGCTCGATATTCAGCAGAAGACATTTTCAATGCTGACGAAACTGGCTTGTTTTACAAACTGACTCCAAACAAAACTTTGAAATTCAAGTCAGAAAAGTGCATTGGAGGGAAACTATCAAAAGAAAGAATCACTGTTTTAGTGGCAGCTAACATGACTGGTACAGTGAAAAAAAACTTTTAGTGATAGGCAAATCCAAAAATCCACTTTGTTTCAAAAACATTAAGCGTCTGCCTTGACTTACAAAGCCAACAAGAGTGCGTGGATGACCTCTCAAATTTTTGAAGAAGAAATAAGAAAATGGGATTCTGAGCTTTAGCGGAAAAGGATTTTGCTTCTAGTGGATAACTACCCTGCACATCCTGCAATAGCCGATCTTCGAAACATAGAACTTTGTTTCTTACCAGCCAACACCACAAGTGTCCTCCAACCAATGGACCAAAGTGTCATAAAAAGCCTTAAAAGTCACTACCGAAGAAGGCTTTTGATGGAATTGGTTGAAGCAGATGGAAATTTTAAGGCCACTATCTTAGACGCAGTGCAAATGATCAGCAAAGCATGGGATGAGGTGACAGAGAAGACGATAAGGCATTCATTTAAGCATGCAGGATGGATGGAGTGGAGGACCAAGCAGCAAGAGAAGATGACGATGATGACTTGCCCTTAGCGGTTTGGGCTCGACAGTTAGTGCTTCCTACTGTTTATGAACCAGAAGAGCTGCAGGATTATGAAACCGTCGACGAAGCAGTGGCTACAATAGCTGGAGTTTCGGATGAGGACATCCTCAATACAGTCCGAGTGAATGAAGATGAAGACCGTGACCAAGAAGAATTTGATCCAGAGCCAGAACCAGTCCCAACTCCTCAACAGGCCTTGGAGGCAACTAAAATCCTCCACAAATTCTTCACCCACCACGAAGATGATCCAGTAGCTACGGAGGATGTTTCGCATTTGCAAGATAAAGTAAGGTCATTGCTCTGGAAGACGAAAAAACGGCAAACTATGTTAAAAGACTTTTTTAATTAAATATTTCGTATGTATTCAATGTATAATAGTGTATACTGTATGTCATACTGTAATTTCATTTTTCATTTGATTGGTGTAGTTTTTGTGTATCCATACAGCATATTGGTCATAATTTTATTGGTTTAGTTTATCAATTTGACATGATAATTACTGTACTGTTTAAAAATATATACTGTATGTTATTATTCTACAGAGTCTTATTAATAAACCTGCATCACTGAGCTGTACATCATTTTTTAAATCAGTTTCGTTAATAGTCTCTCTTTATAACAATCTCTCTCTATAACGATGAAATCGTCTAGTCCCTTCAATATCGTTATAGATAGAGTCTACTGTATTTATATGGATGAAAGAGGAAACTCTATATTTTCATTTGGTATAAGTAAAACCTCATTTAGTGTTCGGATTGTATTCTGGTATTTTTGTGAAATACTAACATTTTGTCGAAGCAATTGGTACGTTATCCGTTACATTTTCTCTTTGTCCACAGCGCCTGGAGCTGTATACGATACGTTTGTGAGTGTTTTGTTCAGTTGATCTAATTTAGTGAAATAAATAAATCTAAGTTTATAAAATAAGATTTTTCAAGTATTCAGTTCAATTCTATGATTTATTCTCTACAATTTATAATTAATAATAAAATTAAATTTTTTGTAAAGCTTATATTCCTAAATAATGTCTCAAAATAGGCTTAATTTTATTGGCGGTCTTGCAGTAAGAACTTAAAAACTAGTGTTTTTAGAAACATTTTTTAGAAATAATTTGTATATATTTTTCATACACTTCTACTTAGAACTAAATTACAAAAATTTTGTACATTTTGAAAAAAATACAAAAGTTTTTACTAATTTTTATGTAGGCCTAAAGTTCTATTTTTCTTCCGTATGTGAACATGTTTTGTTTCGTTAGCTAATAACTTTGAAAATTTTACATCAATAAATTTTGTACATGCATATAATGAATTCTTTAAACGTTTTTTTGTACAAAAGCTATGGAACAGTTTAAGTTTAAGATATAATTACTATATTTAAAAAAAAGGATTGCAAAACGCATCAAATGCCTGCAATTCTGGGAAATTTTACCGTGAGTTCCAGGGTTAATATTGAAATACAAGTTTATTTTAATTTCTGTTTATAGTTATGATAAACATCATTAGTTTATAGTTATAATCACATTGTGTAGCATGCATTACAGTGTATTAATACATCAAATTAACCAAACATGTAGGATTGGTTTAACTGAACTGTGTATTTTATTAGTAATACGGTAAAGATACTAATTGTAGTTTAAATTTTAAGTGTAATAGTGTGTAAACAGTGTCAGTGAATGACAAACGTACAGTGATTGTATTTTGTTGAATACAACCTCGATAGCGCACAATTTACTGACTACTCCAGGATTGAGTGTCAATTACTGAGCGTGTCACGTGACATCTGTGTAGAGTACAATGACGATCAGGTAGGCAATGGCAATGAGAACCGGCACAGATTGGCATCCCTACTAATAATAATTTTTCACCAGTAGGACGGACTTCGACGGGACTGACTACAACTTACGGCATAAATGTTGGTGATCTTATTCGAAGTTATAATTGTGACCAGCTGACCCGGTGAGTTGTCAGTAATCCGCAGGCCCTCGCTTTCGGAGTTAAATGGCTGTTCATTAATACCCAACCTAATCATCCTCACTGCTTACGTTTCACTTCCTTTACCTAGCTTAACTCTAAACTCCAAGTGAGTGAAGTGAGTTTACCTTTATTTGTACAGCAATCATTGTTGTGTACAAAGCTGTGTCAACTTTTAACTTAAGAATTATTACAAATTAATGTTTTACTTAAAAATAGTTTTGAAAATGTATCGACTTGCTTGAACAGGAAGAATGTACAGGACTTGAAATCGTTTTTAATTCCTACAACTTTATATATAATTTTTTTAATAAATGGTAAATTATAAAATGTTTTTTGTTTTTAGGGGCGGTTGGTCTGACGGATTGTTTAAAGGAAACGAGGCAAAGACTGGAGTAGATGTAACAGTATCAGGACCTTTGTATCAAATGCGACCGTACCCAAGTCCGGGAGCAGTTTTAAAAGCAAATGCAGATCTAAAAAAGCCAAAAAAATTGTAGGTCTTAAATTATTTAACAAAATATTTGAATTCATTAATTATCTCTATAGGGTAATATAAACTGCAGACCAGCCATTGTAGTAACAATGGAAACTAATGTAATCAAATATGTATTTAACGTCAAAATTATACAAATCAATGATATATTTGGAACTGAAATGTTTTCCCAATACTATTTCCCATTCATATTAGTAAACAATTTATAATTATTAATTAGCATATGTAATTTTTCATCAACTTCTATAAAAGTGAGTGTACCTCCATACATGAGTAACAATGAAATATAACAGCTGATTTCACCCATCATTTGTAATACAAGCGTAGATTATACTTTGGCATTTACAACTTCAATCAATGATATAATTTCTTGTGCAGTTGATTTTTACTTTCTCCACCCTATACGTAGTATATGGAGAAAGTATTGTTTTCGTAAAAATGTTCGAATTTGAATTTTCAGTTGAATTATCTGTTTTGGTGCTCCCAGAACCCCAAAAAATTGTTTAGTGCAATTATCTGTGTTGGTGCTCCCTGAACCCAAAAATATTTTTAGTGGAATTTTTTGTTTTGGTGCTCCCTGAACCCAAAAAAGTGTTTTTAACGTGGTGTCTGTCTGTCAGTGTGTCAGTATGTATACACGACCAGAGGGGACACTATTGGTCCGATTTTCATGAAATTTGGTATGTAGGTACTAAACCCTAATATCTCCAGGCGTTTTTTTCATTTTTTGGAATTTTAAATTTTTAAGGGTAATTTACCCCTAAAAACCAATAAAAAACGACAAAAATGCAAATTTTTCAAAAACGGCTCTAACGATTTTGATCAAATTTTCAGTATTTATAGTGCTTAAGATGCCAAACAAAATGACACCACCCGCTTTTATCAAAACTTCGGCGTTTCATAATTATGGGGAAATGTTAAAAAATAAACAAGTTTATGTTGTCAATCTAGCATCACAGCGACGGCCGCACGGGGTAGCACAACGGTAGCGAGGACGGCCAGTAATTCAAAGGTCGCGCGATCGAATCCCGCCTGGGACAATAACTTTTTTATACGATTGACGTATGTAGAATATTATTTTTTTGTTTTGTTCTAAAAAGTAGTAAATAAAATGATTAAAAACAATATTATTTTGACTACAGTAAGTTGGGAGAAAGTTTGTGTCAGTTAACTGATACCGTTTATTTTAAATAAGAGTTATAGAAATAATGTAGGCTATAATATGTTATAGGATTTGCTTTGAGGTTAAAAATTGAATATAAATACATCCTTTTATCATCAATATATATATTTATACAAATTAAAAAAGAGATACCCATTTGTGTAATTTTAGAAACATTTGTACATCTTTATATAACATATGAGTCATTATATTAAAATGAACATTATGCTTATAGCCACCAGGATTGCTGATTTGAATAAAGTTATGTAATTAATATAAACTAATTACGTTTTATTTTCTCTCCGTCTTAACAATTCTTATATAACTTTTGATAACCGGTTTCGGTGAAACTAAACCACCATCGTCAGATCATTATAAAAATGTTTGTAGTTATTCATTTCAATCTAAGCGTAAAAATATATTTTACTTGTCAAGATATAATAACAAAAAGTACACATTATTAAAAACCTTTTACACATCACGCATACGGACACAATGAAACGTTAAAACGTATAAAACAATATAAATTCAAATATCAAATTGATGTTTAATCTGGATGCTTCTATTAAATAATGTAATTATTTGATAATTAATAATGTATATAAATAAAAAATTTTAACAAATAGGCCTGCATGTGTTGTATCCTTATAATTGTACACATTTATCAGTTAAAAATTCCCTCAGCATAGTTAGGTAGGCCTTCTTAAAGTCTGTGGTTTTTAAATAGCATTTTTATAGATGGTGTATTTCTTATGTGCGTCTAATTAATCTGTCTGTGATTTCTCAAGAGGGCTTACTAGTTAAGTATTTTCTAGAAACTGAAGACAAAAAAAAAGTGAAGCGAAACAGTCTAGGTAGAAAGATTAAGAACAAACTTTGTGTGTTGTGTAATTTATACCAGAATTGACTCTTATTCAGTATGAAAAATATTATCGGGAATATACCAAAACCTCTTACTGTAACAGTATGATGATGTGGTGGGAACATCCAATGCATTAGGTATCATTGGGAGGATACCAGAATCACTTACTGTAA
>JAGFPH010002163.1:178781-196669 GCA_018207615.1 Philaenus spumarius
GCAAAAAATCGATGACCGAATACAATTTGTGAAAATTTAATGAACTACACTACCATTGTTGAAATATTATTTAAAATACAATGACAAGATGTCCGCAAAAGAATACGACGTCAGAATATTATTAGCGCTAATTTTATAAAACAGCGTATGTTCACGAAAAACCCTACTCCCGAGAACAATAATTTGTTCTTGTTTCTATGAAATACCGGCGTTAAAACTTAATTTAAATTTCAACGGCTAATGTCCGCGAAAAGGTTATTTAGATGCACTTGTAAAATTCGGAAAAGGTAGAATTAAATGTCGCTATTTGCGGGATTGAATAACAAGTAAAACAAAGGCACTTCGTCGGGATTCCCACAGAAAACATAAATCGTGGGTAACGTAAATCCCCAAAATGTTTTCCCGAACTAAAAACAATTAGAATTATTATACTTTTGTTACCGATCTATAAAATGTTAAACTTTTCTTCGAAGTAGACACGATAATTCTATAGACACGATAATTCTATAGGCACGATAAAAAACAAATCCAAAAGTGGTTGAACTTGAGCCTACTTTACCATTCTGTGTACAAATAACCAAGCATACGTATGAATACAAAAAAAGCAAGAAGCGTTTACTTAACAAACGAAACAATTGCCTAAACATTTTACTAGGGAAAATATCTACATACATCAAAGTAAGAGAGTTTTACATTTTTTCCAACTGATATTTTATTGTTAAATGATTAATTGGGTTTAAGTTTAAATAAAGAGAATGTGATTGCAAATACTGGAGATTACATTCAAAATACGGAGACCTGGCTAGTCTGACAATGAAATGAACTGAACTGAGTATCTCTCGGTATCACTATCAAGTTTCGGCTTTAGATTCTTGTTACCGCTATCAAATACAAAGTATCGGTGGTATCGTGAATCGACCCATCCCTAATTTAAATTTTACAATGTTTAAAATAGATTATGCACGTAAATTTATACGGTTTAATAATTCAGTACACATCGGATGTTTTGTTTGTGTTTGGATTCGAGGTACATACTGTAATTGGAATCGACTTTTGCGATGATTCTCGATACCGAGTACCGCACTAAGAATCAATGGAATCGATTTTAGGGAATCGATATTGACACATCCTTACAACAAGTCCTTGTTCTGTTGCCATGGTTACGACACGTTCGTATCCAACTTTAACCTTTTCTACAAAACAGCGCTTGCTCATGCCGAACTCCCGCGAGCGCGTTTACAAAACGAAAATCACTTGTTGTTTGATTTGAACAAGTGAAGGATCAAATTCCTGGTTACACATCAAAATCAACAATTGATAACAATATATAACAACCAAGATTTTTAATCCTGCAAATAGTTATACTTTATATTACTACAATATTTAAGGTTATTATAGCTTAAAAATAAAACTTTACATTACGACTTAAAATTTCTCAAGTTTCAAAATCAGGTAATAGAAAATGTCTCATATGAAATTGTCATCAAATAAATAACACTATGTTTATCATAAATGGTGTTGTTTCGTTTAAAACACCCTGTCTTTGCATTACAAAAAAAGTATTAATTATATCAGATTATTGAACAAATTTACGTGTAAGGTTAGCCATGTTCAATTACCTATACGGTCACAGTTGCGTAAGACTGTTGTTGGTTTATCTTAAAGAAAAACACGATTAATAATTTGTCGGACACAAATGAAATGATTTAGCGATTACTATAACTTTGAACAACAGCAATGAAACTACAATCACGAAATCACTTTGTCATACAACAAATTATAAAGGTAAAGTATTTAGGTTTTCTCCAAAAGAAATTATACAGGTTCAAGTGTTTTGCTTTTCTACAGTAAAAACTAAATGTGCATTGTGTTTCAAACTAAAACTAAACTGAAACTTTAACTAAAACTAAACATTTCTCTGTTAAAATGAGTTTTAAAAAAACAACACCGACATAACAAAGAAAAACCATAAAACGACATCAAACTAAAATTATAGATGGAGACTAAAATGTTTGGTTATGGAATGTCACACTTGCTTATGAAATATGGGTTATAAGCCAACACAATTCTAATAACCAATAAGTAGTTCTGCTATAAAAACTTTATTTCCTCTTACTTCCATCTTTGTGTTAGGCAAAACTTACCACTTGGTTGAGGTTGACATATGAAACTTCGTTGTCGTCGGGGAAAAAAGTCTTGTTATCGCTCTCGAACTTCATTAACATAACTTTGAATTCGTTGCCAACAACCTGGCTTTGACAGATCGCCATGAAAAGATGTCCGCTTGAAGTGCTGGCTTTTATAGGATTAATCCGTATGACAACAAAAGATCCTATATCAATGTTTATTTCTGTGTCTTCGCACTTATCACTTACTGCTTCGACCTTGTCATTAGAAGGCCCACATTCATGAATATTTACCGGGTCATCAGATATGTCTTCACTTTCTGAAGAAAATACGTCTTCCACCCTCAAAATACGTTTTTTCTTTTGTACAGGTAAATCAGGGAAAACCTGAAACAAATTGTAATGTTTGCAGGTGTCGTTCATGGGGCACTTGAAACAAAACAACAAGTTTGCATACATTCGGCTTCCTGTAGAAAATGTAATTTGGTGGGCTTTAGTAATCTCATCGATCGAAGGAATTATTAGCCAGCCTAACTGATTCTTAATGTTGTCAATGCTCTTGGAACTTACTTCTAACAAAAAAATGTCCACACTTGATAGGGCCTTAACAAATCCAGCTGCGTTGGTTATGTCCTTTCCATATGACACTGCTCAGTCAGCCTCTCTTTTGAGCGTGCCACCAACCCCATCCATGGTTCCTTTGCCGTGGCCGGCCTCCGTGAAGTTCCACGACATAGATTTTAATTTTAGAAAAATGGATGGAACAATGGTCTTAAAGAAATGGATATTTGTTCGATTCCTGTATTGACTGAATAGTGAGTCAGAAAAAAATGTACTATGTCAACATAGGGGAATTGTTTTGCAGATCTTTCTAAAATGAAGATGGGCCGAAACAGCGTGCGCTTGGTGGTCTAATTTATTGCTTACTGTACAAAAACAAGATGTTTGCGACTGGTTGTCATAGTTTGAGTATCTTACTCCAGTATGCATCGATAGTTGAACCTTAGAGGCACCAAAATGCACAGACTGTATCTCTTTGCCAACATATTTTTCTGCAAAATCAATCCTGAACACTAATTCATTGCGTTTCAGATTTTTCAGTACCCTCTTCAGCTTGCATGTTTGGTGATGGGCAAAATATGTATGTCTTTCCAAATCAATCAGCTCATTTTTGAAAATTTTGATTACTTCTGATAGTCGTTCAACCATTTTAACTCTTTAGCTGTTTTTATTCACTACTTTCTTCTTCTTTATTAACTTCACTTCTTTTATATTCATCCATTTCCAGTATTTTATTTGGAAGTCACTGTCAAAGTAAAATTCAATTTTACTGTCTTTGCACTCATCAAACATGCAAGACTTACTATACTTTTCAGAACAAGTCACGGATCTCACAACTTCACGTTTCTCTGTCGCACCGTTTGTGTAATGTAACCCAAAACGGTCTGGACCTGCTGAAAGATGTTGATGAAATTTTACATTTCATCTCTTCGTGAAACTTTGTATGAAGATTAAATAAAGTATCTAGCAGTACACATCTTTGTTTAATTGTTTTCCCCCTCTTAATTACGTCTCTCTTTCCAGGGCAAACCTTACTCACCGAGTCGTCTTTAAAAAAGACTTGTAGCCCTTTAGATAAAGCATCTCTAATAGCTGATCCTTTTTTCTATTATATTCTGATGGATTTTCTTGTATTATCTTGTTTGATCTGTAAGGAAGTATCTTTTTGAGATATTTTTGCACTCGGTATTTTTTTAATATTTCATTGCCAATAACTTTTCTGAACTGTTGTCCTTTCTTTTTTTGGCCTGTCAACGATTTTGCCTTCTTTTCCAATTGCTTTTGAAGTGTTAAGTCTAAAAGTAGTTGATTTTTCTAACAAGGCTTGCCACCTGTTTTCTTGGAGATGGTGATGTACTCGGATTCAATTTTTGTTTTTGCCTTTCCAATCTTTTCTTGTACTTTCTTACTCTTCGTTCCAGTTCTTCTATGTGTTTCCTTTGTTTATCAATATTTCTATATGCTTTACTCCTAACTCTCCTGGCGGCCTTTCTTCCACGCTTTTTTTTTTTTTTTTTTGACTTGATTCACAACGGTTGGCTTGCTGGACTTCAATGGGATCATCAGGATTTGGAGAACTGACGGTGTGTAACCCAATGCCGCAGCAAATAATGCCTTCTTTTCTTTTTGTATTGGTCCCTCCAAAGCTTTCTCGTTTTTCACTGCTCTCTCCGACATCTCTTTTATGAACTTCTTCTTCTGTTATTTTTCTTTGATGTATCTGATTCTGTCATATTGCCTCTTTTTTTCTAGTTCTAAAGCAGTGAGTTTCGCTCGTCTCTTCCTTTGCCTTTCTCTGGCTAACTGTTTTTGTTTGTCATACTTTTCTTTGTCAGATGACTTTTTTGTAGGAGCCATAACTGAAGTTTCCCGCTAAAAAAATAAAATGGTTGCAATATTGCTTTTTAAAATCGTAAATCTGTTATTAGTTATAAATACCTTTTTACTGTATACAATCATAATTTTTTAGTTTTAGTTAAGTATATTCCAAAAAGACAAGCGAATTAATTTTATTTGTTAAGGCGGCCATATACAGATGACAACTGTATATGGAACCAGGAATCAACTTTAAACACCTTTAAAATTCATGTAGTTTACATTCTTATTAAGTCTGAATTTATTTTATGTAAAGCAAAATTATAAAGTATCCTCTGTTTCCTTAAAACACAAGTATTGTAGGTTTAAAATTAGCTTTCCAATGTTTTATTTCCATTATGGTCACATCGATTTTTTCCGGTCACAGAAATTCCCACCCTGTCACGTGACCAGACATAATTTCATCACGGTTTCGTAATATAACTAACCTCCTTGATACAACATTACATTCGCATTTGGAGGTTAGGATTAGCATATGATTTCTATTGTGAACAAGTTCTTTACTACAAATTGTTAAGTGCATAATTGCCATTTATCAGCGTGACCGTAATAGAAATGAATAAAGATACTGATTCTTTTACCTGGTTTAGCTGCGAAATTAAATAATTTTTAATTTTCTTCACGATAACATTAATCATAACAACTGAGCAAGACTTTCCCACAACTAGAGAGCCATGTTCGCAGGCTTTTTTTCAAGGATACATGAAATTCTGCTTCAGTTCTTTTACTTCTCTCACCAATTTGTGGTCTTTGAAGATGATGGCTTTTAGTGAAAGAAACGTTTCTCAACGTCTGCTTTTAATACTCAGCTGTTTACTGTTGTTTTAACTAGTAACAGGTGAATCATTTAATGTGTGTCTGGAGAATTATTATGTATTTTAGTGTGTTTCATTTTTACCGAAATGACGCCTGCTACTGTAGACGACTGTGTCCGGAAAGGTAAACAAACGTACATAATCTAATTTTTTCATGATATTATTAACTTCTAGGTATTAAAACTTTGTTTGTAAGGAAATATAAAGGTTATTTCAAATAAAACAACACAAATTGTGAGTGACTGTTTTATTTCATGGAAATTTCATGCAAGACTGAAATTGTCCGATTTTGTGAAGTTGACCCATAAAGGTTTCGAAACAGTTACGGTTTTGCACTCCTAAAACCAAGTATTTCGCTTCTGTGTGTCAGTGTAGTGTGTAGTTTCTCCGTATATAAAGAAAAAACTGATGTTTTGTTCCTTTCCATTATAATTGTTGGTCACCCTCATCTGCACTAATACCATTATTTTAAGCTTAGGGGAAGTATGGTGGCAATGTATAGACACAAACCCCAATGTAACAATACTAAACTAACCTTACCATTGGTGTTGACACTGCTTGATGACTGGGCTGACTCATAATGTGGAAGCAAACTGGTCTGAAACATTTTACACATTGTTCAGTACACTTTAAACAGGGAAAACTGTAAATATTCAAGCTGGGTGTAAGTGTTCCATTAACCAAAGTAGTAGTTATTTGATCCTTGACTGGTAGCGTGAGAAACCCGAGACACAGGATGTAAAAATAAAAATTCTGACGAACATAAATTTTTGTCAAAGTATCTGACAGTATGTTTTGACAATAGTAAAAAGCTTAACTACAGATTTTAATCTGTTTCACATAAAAAAAAAACTCTAACTGTGCAACAAACCTAATTGTGTTCGAGTTCTGTATTCACAGAAACCCACTGTTTACAAATTTTCGAAGATAGAAAAATAGTTCCAAAACTACTCAAAATACAAATAAATTAAGAAAAAGTAGGCCTGTGCCAGTACTCGAAGTTCGAGTACTCGAACCACAAGCTTTTTAGTATTCGGCTCGGCTCTGAGCTTTTTAGTATCAGAGCTGAGCTTTTTACCTCTGATAGTAATAACCACGATAAATAATTTAATGAAAATGGCACCAACTAAAACGTGTATTTATTTATTTTCCTTAACAAACGTTCCCATCCTGCCCATATTTCATCGTCTACTGAAGAGCTAAAAATAAATACTGCACTGTATGAAGACGACGCACGAAGCAGTGAAGGACAAAGGCCTGTGACAACAGAATCTATTAGTTTCGTCATTTAGTGCGAGTACGAAATAGCTGTGTTTTCTTTACGAACACAGTAGTTATTAATCTGCCGGAAAGTGACAACATGAAAAAAATTATTATAGAGTGAAAAAGTAATACCAAAATAATAAATAATATTGAAAAGTAACAAAAAATAACATCGTCATATGAAAGCCGGTAACAGTTTCGTTCTCGTTACCAAAAGTACCGAAAAGTAGCAGTGATTTATCGTTGCCTATGTATTCGTCGAAAATAGGTTTTGTTGTCTTTCATATTTTTGCCACCATGGCCAACAAAATTACCCCGCCACTGCCCACAAGCGAATCAAATGTTAATTATTAGTAGACTTTTATGAACGTAGGGCATTTTATCGGTATATTATTTTCTGTACGATAGTTCATCCTCTAAATAGTATAAAAATATTGAATCTTATTTTCTCTATTAACGTCAACTGAAACCAGAGTCAGAATTTTTTAATATTTCATTTGCTCGAGATTTAGTTTTCTTTCAAAACGTGATTAAATCAAGGCCTGTTTAACTTTGGTTATTATTTCATACGTGTTACATGTTTGTGTTTCTCACGTTAACATTGTCTTTCTTTACCGCCAGGTGCTGAATATAACCTGTTACCGTCCAAACAAAGATGAAACGGTAAACTTGCCAGTCCCAGTATTATTGTTTGACGATTTGTGTTTGTAAACAAGTGATTGACGTGAGTGTGTCCAGTGAAATTATACATTTACAGTTTGAGATGTTACTTTGGCTCGCATTAAAATGCCGTAATATTGAAATCATGCGATAATTTTTGTGTCTGTATGTTAATACGATATATTCACTCAGACGTTGAGTCGTAGAAAACTTCTGGTGGTGCCAAAATCTTCATAATTTTACTGCGGAGAGTTGAAAAGCTTTTGAGCTTTCTCTAGCGTTGAGTCGTAGCGCGTTGGGGGTCACGTTTTTTTAGTCAAAATTTTGAAAATACAGTGTGGGGTAACGTTTTATAAGTTTTTTGGTACGGGAAAACCGATTTTGAGAGTTAAAAAGTCGTAGTGCGCCGGGGTCACGTTTTTGGGTAAACATTTTGAAAATATTGGATCAAAATTTTGAAAATACAGTGCGGGTATCATTCTATATGTTTTTGGGTACGGGAAAACCGATTTTGACAGTTATAAAGTCATAGCGTGTCGGGGTCACGTTTTTTGTCAAAATTTTAAGAGTACAGTGTGGGGTATCGTTTTTGACAGTTATTTAAAAAAAAAAAATACGAGCCGAAGTCTCGAAAAAGTGTTCCAACTTTTCATCTTGTTAAGTTTTGTTTTCATTTGTTAGTGTTATAACAATCCTTCAAGTTATTTCATTAAAAATATTCATAAGTTTTGGCAGAGGGTTAAAAACCAACGCCTTCTACTTCTGGACTGTCCAAAACTAGGTCTGTGATCCAAGACTAGTAAAGGTTCAAAAAGCACAAAGGTTCCATATAAATTATATTACAACTTATGAAGAATGTAAGAAATAGTAATTAATAAATGATTATTTCTTCATTTCATAGTTATGTATGTGTGTAATATGTTTATTGTAATGTTATCTTGCTATTATACTATACAGGCCTACTTATTTTTGAATGCTGTTAAAATTAAGTATTTATCAATTTAATCCCCGATTGTTACCTAGTACTACACCTACACCTAAGTAGTAAAAAAGCTCAGCTGTCAAAAGCTTGAGTTCGGGAGCTTTAAAAAAAGCTCAGCTCGGCTTGAATTCAAAAATCTAGGCTCGCACAGGCCTAGAAAAAATTATTAACAACATGGGGCGGGAAGGCATTACTGAGAGGCAGGAAGAATAGAACATGCCTGTACCAAGACATCTGTAGGGGTATGGAAATCTTAAAATTTTTAGCAAAATTGTGAATTTTAGGCTGTTTGAGTGTTGTTTTACCAACACAATCTCTAGCATATATTTATACATTTTTTTGTGTTAATTTCCTACAAAATCCACAAGAGTAATAATAACTGCCTTAGTTCATTTCAAAGGATTATTTATATAAATAACTGTGTAAAACAATAATATGATAGAAAAAAATAATTTTAGAGCCTGTGCGTTTCTTGACAAAGCCCGGGAAGGGGTAGTGGCAGGACAGAGTGGACCAAAAGAAGAAGTTCATTCATTCATTAGTATACGGTATTAAAATTTACTTTTAACATTCGTTTATTGAATAGGTTGAGATGACATAGTTTAAAACCTATTTTAGTTACATCACCAATATAATTAATATATACAAGTATAAACTAAGATTTAATATAATAAACACTAAACCCATTTACTAAAGCCAAAGCGGAATATTTTAGAAAGGTTGAAAACTCATCAATTCTACGCCTCTTCATCCTAAACTAATCACTGACACAAACTACACAAATGTGAACGGAACTAGATTTACATCTGTAAACGTAAAAGCTTTACGGTAAGTACACATATTGCGATTATCGGCCAACTCGAGTCGTCCGGCGATTTCAACAAAAGGAAGGAGCAGAGCTTGAATTGGCCGATGAGTCGGTCGGTAAAACGTAAAAGGATGTTGCCATCGATAGATCGGTGGTTTTAGATGGGAAAATTGGGTCGATTTGTACATTCAATGAAAACATTTTAAATTTAACAACTAATATTGTATTGCAATTTTGAATGATAAATAATATATATATATATTAAAAACTTTAAATTAATTTAAATAGTTAAATTCAAAATAACAACTAAAATTTAAGTATGTTAAATCTAAAAAATTACAAATAAACACGTTATTACACCCATACTTGTACAGCGTAGGATCCTAGCAAATGCGTAGTGTACATGCACTATTAACTTTTCTATGTTCCTTAATTTTATTGACTAATAACTATCACTTATGCTAAATAAATTATACTAAACATAATTGTTGCATTATTTTTTCAATTATATGCAAATTTATAACTAACACTGTACATGTACTGCGCGCAATCACTGTTGCTATGTTACATACACAGTTATAGGAAGAAAGTTTTTCCGCACCATTCTGTTGTTGTCTTATTAGTATGTCAGACCGGAAATCAATTCATGCATGATCAACCCCGACCTTCATCTAGTCTTTCAGTTCGATTTTTTGTTCATTTGTCCCAGTATCAAACTTTTAAATGGATTTAATCTAATTTTCCCTACAAGTTTATATGTAAGTTACGGTCATTTACATTGTAAAATGCCAGCTTTTAAAATAGGAAGTAATCTTTTTTAATTGGGTTTGCCAGTTTTTACAGATTATATTTGTATTTGCATTTTATTTTCGCATGTTACCAAGACAATTACCAAGAAATTATGTTTTTTGTTGATAACTCGGTTATCCTTTGACCTACTGAAACTACAAAAAAAGCATTTTGTCTGTCGTTAAAAAATAATAATATTTGGTTTCTTGTACATTTTTTGTAAAGTTAACGGTTTTCAAGATATTCCACGTTAAAAATTTGTAACGGCCGCCATTTTGAAAATTATAAAAATAAATTCTTTGTGTTTGGTACACTTGTTAATCGTAACATATAAAATGTTTATTCCAAATTTGAACTCGATATCTTATCTATTTCCAGAGTTACAGTGAGTTTTTGTAAAAAAACAAAAATGGCGGATTACGGCTAAACTAAGCCGAAATCGAAAAAATGTTATTTTACATTTTCGACTTATTTTTGCATGTAGAATCTTAATCTGAATTGCCCACTACGCTTTACTGAATCACCCTGTATATATGATTGTCTTCACAGTTTATAATTTGTCTATAATTCCTTCACTAAATATGTTCGTATTGGCTAGCCTGGGATTATCAGTCATAGAATAATAACATTTACACTTGAAGTTCTACACAAAATGGTCTCACTATCATTACAAGTTAAATTCTTTAAATAAATAAGTTATGATTGTTTTATTTGGGGTATTGTCAATATCATGAATTTAATTTAATCTTGGGCAAGGGGATTTCGGCCGGATCCATCCACAACTATACATATGATTAATCACAAACTAGATCTATATCTTAAAATTAATTATTACTTCACTTATATCTAATGAAAACATTGAATGATGAGGATGATTGTAATAAAAGAAAGTTCGGAAAAGGTGTCTTAACGTTGATGGTTCGGTACACAAATTTTATCACTATAAGATTTTGGTTATGAATTTTGCTTGTAAATAAAGTTTATAACTCAGAAATGTTCATGTATAATGGTTTTCTCTCACCCAATATCTGTTGTCTTCGTCTTAGAAATGATTTCCAGACGTTTTGAGGTGTTTAACTGCAAAATATAGCCAAGAGAGCCGCCATGAAATGTATACGTCTGTTCAGGTCGAGCATTCACTTTTAACTGAATATAGCATCTTTCAGAGCATTGTTCACAAATCGGGGTTGACATTTAATCTCATTACCAAAATCATTATTACCGATTATTTACATAGGCTTAATTAAATGGGTACAATTTTTGGTGATTGAAAATGATTTTATGATATGATACTTATATCCTAATTTACATGTTTTATTTAATTTAAACTAATTCTTAAAGAAACAAACTCTTTATTTGTGCCTGAATTAATAATTTAGAAGAAGCGTTTCCTATAAGGTATTTTTGAACATCGTGGTCTGTAATGGCGCCGACCAATCAGGGAGCGTGTTGGAGGCATGGCTTGGCCTTGTCTGTAGACTGAGTTTGTAAATTTCCCTGGATTCATCACCTTGGAAAGCTTTGAATTTAACTAAACAAACCTTTATTAAAATTATGAGGTGACCATTCGAAAAATAATTTAATTCTGCATCCCACAGTATATCTCAATATTTTGGGATAATTCGATTTTACATCTTATTTGTGCTAAATCGGTCGTGTTGTAATGGAATTTTTCTTCACCGGTACCGTGTATGTCAGCATATTTTTTTATGTATTTATTTAACGGCTTTGGCTTATGTTTCGGGCTTTTTATGATATATAGTCAACACATTAAAGTTTCAATAGGCCATACTTTCTTTTATCGGTTCTCCTTTGTGTATTTATTATTAATTTCCTTCTGATGGGACTATACGATATCCCTATACCTACAATGTTAAAATTGAGTTGCCTACTGCCGCGGATAGATCGCGTTGGCGTTCTGTTTTTGTGTAAGTTGGGATTTGTTTATTAATAATTTATAATGTAAATACTGAACTGTTTCAATTAGTGTTATAACTAGCCGAAAAAATTATATAATAACATATCAAATAACATTTAATTAAAATTACTTCTAAGTTAAAAGTAATGGCCTTGTAAAATTAAGTTATATGACTTAGGCTATATAATATGTATACACTAATAATTTGAAATATAATAAGACAATTATTACAAAATAAACAGAATACTAACAACGTCAAATAATTAGCATACTACAGTGGTTACTTGAATGGTATATGTAAAACAATAATAAAACAGCAATAAGAGAATATAATTACAAGCTCATTAATAAAAGTTAATCAAGACTAGATTACAAACAACAAGAAATATAAGCCAATAATGAACAAGCACATAACAAAATATTATATATAACTGTAAGAAAAAACCTCCACATGTTAGTTTATATTAAAACGGAGTTTTGTACGGGACAAAGTTCATTATTTACTATTATGTTTTTATTTTTATTAATATATAAAGTTTCCCACGCGTCGAAAGTATTCGCTTTATCACGTTCTTTAGAAGGACTGCGTTTTCTACTTTAAAAAAATGACTTTCATCTAGGCAATGCTTTGCTAGCAATGCTGTAGCAGATTTCTCGGGCCGGTGTATTTAAAATGCGAAAAATGTTCTTTACTCCTGACAGTAAATTTTATATTCCTTATTGTCTGGCCTGTTTATTTTTTGGGATACACTTCACAACTGACACTATAGATACCGGATATTTCCTGTATGGGGATACGATCTTTAGAGTTGTCTAGTAACTTTCCAAGGTTGTTTGCCGATGTAAAAGCTACGTTTACATAAATTTGCGTGTTTTCTAAAGGTTTTTTGCACAATATTTGATAAAGCTGGAGTACCGGTATACGTCATTCTTACCCATCTTTTTTCCGATTTTTTTGGGGTTAAGGTTGATCTCGACGTTTTCATTTTTTTTGTCGGTGGCTTTCTTTATAATGTTGTCGATTGTGATTTTTGGGTATCCGTTAAATTTTGCCGTTCCATAGATATATTGTTTTTCGGTTAGATAACTTTGTTCAGAAAGAGGTAGGTTGACAAGGCGGTGAACCATTGAGTTGAAGGCTGCTCTTTTGTGTGCAGGTGCATGGGATGAGTCCCAGGTAATAAACCTGTCTGTGTGTGTTGGTTTCCTATAAGCACTAAATATCAACTTATTGTTTTCTGTTGACATTAGTATATCTAGGAATGCTAGGATGTTGTGTTGTTCAATTTCTTTTGTGAGTTTAACTGTAGGGCAGATTTGATTTATTTGTTGACAAAAATTCTCAAGGTTTTCTTTTTTGTCAAACACAGCGAAAACATAGACTACGTATCTGATCCAAATTCGGAGAAAATATTTAAATGAATATTTAGCATTTACCTCGAAATTGCTCCAGAACAAATTCGCCAGAAAACTGGATAAAGGATTTCCCATCGCCGTACCCTTATCTTGAGTATAGAATTTATAATTAAATTGGAAAATATTCTGTGACATGCATAAATTTAAAAGCAGTAGATATTCTTTTATTTCTCTATCGCTTAGGTATGTTGACTTTAACCCTCCAAGTGCTAACGTCGCATATGCGATGTATAAAAGTCGCGTTACGGTGCTAACAACGCATATGCGACGTTTGCGCAACACATTTTGTAAATGTGTACGATGCCGCTATTTTAAATACAATCGGATACTTCTATGTATATTGATGTTTGGAAAGAGTCTCTTTATTATAATTCAGAGTTTCATAGCGATATCAACTCAAACAATCCTTCGGCAGAATTGTCACATCAACTATCTAGTCGTGTAGTACGCGTAGATAGACGCTCGGAACTCGGATTTTGTTTGTTTATCCATTAGTTGTTATTCATTTTTAGTTTTAGTTTAGATTAGTTTATTTTTATTTGTTTTTGTAAATATTTATTTATTTTTGAAGTAATTATGAGTATGAGTGAACTTTAGCAATTTAAGTGCTATTAGAGGTGCATTTGAAAATAGTGATTTTTAGAGACTTTGAACTGTAAATATTTTTCCTTATTTTTTTTTCTTGTACAGTATATAATGTGTGTGTTATTCCTTTATAACAAATTAAAACCATGAATATTGGGCCTAGACGATACTTTTATATCTTTAGAGGCAAGTTTTTCTTCTTTGTGCAGAAAAACAATTTTTTTTATAAAAAACGGAGTTTTTTTTTATAGACAAAAAGTTTGTTTTTATAGCAAAGTAGTAGTGTTATGTATATTTCTATTCACCATAAAATTGTGTAACTTTTGGCTATATTGAATTTTCTACATTACTTTTTTTTACATATTTTGAGTGAGAGGTTTTAGAACACAAAAAAATTTGTTTTTTTTATTTCTACTTTGGTCAACAAAAAAAAAGAATAAAAATTATTAATGCTGTTTACTGTAAAGAGCATGTAATTGTTATTAAAATGATATATAATAAGTCTTACTTTACTGTTAGTGAGTATTTTATAATGATTTTATTTAGTTAATAAGCATGCACGGAACCAAAAAACCCTTAGCACTAAAGAGCAATATAGTCAGCACTTGGAGGGTTAACCAAGACATAACCATTTCCATAGTCTCAGGTATTGGAACACAGGGGATACAATATCAAAAGATACAAGATATTCACTCTCTGTTAACTGGGTATCTTTAACACTGTTTATAAATCCTACTCACTTAAATATTTCACTTTCTGTCGTTACCTATCTGTTATTACAATAACCCTATTGGTTGTTCATACGCTAAGACCATGCCCACTCCTGTAGAGGGGTATAACTATGTAGCTTAGACTTAGGATAAACTAGTTATAAGCTTTTAGTTGTAGCTCATGTATCTCAGAGGATGATGACTTTGACATTGAAATGCATTTGATCGTTAAACGTGTGTGTGTGAGAATTAATAAATTGTTATTTTTTTAAAACTGTAAGTTGTTAACAAAAATAAAGTCAGACAGTAGGGCCTATATATAAATTCATTTTTTTTTTTAATATTAAACCTAGCTTAAACTAACTTCAAGTTTCCTTTTCGTGTCACGTTTATAAGCCGCTTGAACCAGAAAAAGCTTTTAAAAATTAGGACACCACGCAATGCATGCATTTAAAAAAAATCTAACAGTAAAAAAATGCTAAAATACTACTTACTTTTCTAAAAAAAGGTCAACAAATAGTGGTATACTAAACGTTCATCCATGTCATTTTATAAGATATTTAATATGCTTGGAATCATAGTAATGAAAGTTTTTGTAAGTAAACGCCAACAGAAATGTAAGAGTAGCCTAATAAAAAAAGTAAATGTCTGCGGTCGTGACACCCTCGTCAGGAAGGAAGTTCATCACGCCTTTACTTCAATTCTTTTAGGCCTAACAGCCTTAACAGCAATATACACACACAAATTTGTTTTTATACAAATATTTACTGTTTCCATACGTTTAATGTTATTATAATATAGGTGTGCTTTTGTGCTACAAAATCACATTTTTCTAACCGTTAACTTTTTTTTTATCTAGTTCGCCAATTGGCAGGCTTGGAAACTTTCCATGCAGCCTCACACTACTCTATTGATTATCTTAATTTTTCCGGATAATTTTTTCTTTTCGTTCCTGTGGTTACCTAAACTTTTTTGAAGTATATCTAACACATACACATTAATAATGTTAATTTTTAACTCTTGGTTATTTACAATCTAACTCTTCACTGCGTTGTAATACACTGGAGTTCCGACTTCATTGTACGAAGTTTGTACCGGAACTGTGAACCGTTAACTTTACTTAATTTTTACTTTAATTACTGAACTCTTAATATTATTCCTCGCAAAATGAGTCCAAACACGGTACAATTGTGACAAATCTTTATAAGTTTTACGGCCAGTGGGTTACAAAATCATAAATTTTACTACTTAAAAATTGTTATTGACATTTTATTTGAATTAGCACGATCACAATAACATTCATAACTACAATAATTCTAGAAGTGATTTCAAACGTATGCAAAAAACAAATAAACTAAAAAATCAGAATCAATATAACAGTGAACGTATATTACGAGAAAAATAAAAATAATTACAAATTAATTTTGCAATGTTACTGTACAATAACTAATAAATCAATAAAATAATATTATGAAACTAACACATGAAACAACTCAAAATGACGTACAATATATAGTTTTCTAAAGAAATAAAAAAAAATCTGGAAATTGGTTGACCGTGCAGGCCAACCCTAGAACTTCCCGCTTAGTTTGAATTTTAAACGCTTAAAAATGAGTTTATTTGTTAAAATACCAAAAAATGAAAATTTGTGAATTTTTAAACAACGATAACTGTTGAATGCGTCGTTCGATTTTCATTTAAAAAAAAGCATTCTACGCAGTTTTTAAAGCACAAAAAGAAAATGTACAGGTTTATATTGATTGGTTGAGAAATCTGGAAGATATGTTAAAAAAATACCAAAAAACGAAAATTTGTGAACTTTTAAACAACGATAACTTTTGAATGCGTCGTCCGATTTTCATTTTCAAAAAAGCAGTCGACGCAGTTTTTTAAGCACAAAAAATGTATACGTGGTTTTATTATGATTTTTTCGCACGCTTTAAAGTTATTTTTAAAAAACATAAAAATTCCAAAAAAAATTTAGGTTATTTTTTTAAATTTCTTCGGATTGGCTCGTTGGATTAACTCTCAAATCTAATCAGATCTAAGTTTTGATACACCCTTTCGAATGACATGTCGTAGAATTCAATCGGTTGATTCGTTTTTGAGAAACTGTACGACAAAAATTTATTCACACACATACATCCACACACACACACACATACGGTCGGACATCTCGGTGGGAATAATCAGAATGGCTTCCTGGGACCTCCAAACTTGGAGATTTAATGAAAACTCGACTTTCGAAAATCGGACCGAAATCAATAACTTCCCTTTATTGGTAGCGGGAAGTTAAAAAACTATTACAATCCGAAATAATGCATTAATCCAAATGAATAATTAAAAGAAGAGACCCCGACGCGATCTAGCGGTGAAATAGTAAACTAACCCGGTAATCGCTACAGACGAGTTTTCCTAACCAAATTAAACTTTTAAACATAAGAATCAACCTAATCTAAATAACAATTTAGATTATGAATAATTTAACCCATCATCGGATATAAATAAATGGTCAAAACAGAGGAAAACCTTTCAAAATTAAAACATATTAGCATGCATTCGGCCAATCGGCCTACTTTATAAAAGACAAAAATCTTAAACACGTGAAGTAAATTCTATAAATATCCTGTTATCAAAAATAGGTATTGCACAGGCACAAGTATCAAACGATTCAGAAATGAATAAGCTTCCCAAATAATATAATAAGTTAATATAACTAATCGAAAAGAACACTCTAATTCAATGAAGAAAACATGCAAATTCACCATATTTCAGTTGAGAAATTTATACAGAGGCCTACAACAGCTGGCAAGTATGTAAGACGTGGTCGAGCGATATGATTGGTCGAAAATATTCGCGGATTAATCTCAAGATATAAATATGTTAATTTCTCAAAAACATTGGTTTTATGAAGATGAAAAGAATTATTTCCTAATTTAATATAAATAGTCCATAAGATTTACTAATTAAAAATTGTTCTGAGATCTAAGTAAAAAACTAGTGTTAAGGTGATAAACAACAAAAATTAGACGTATGATTTAAACATAAAAACTTAACGTGAAGTGTAATAAACAAATTTAACATTTTCTAAGGGAAAGCCTATTTGTGACAATGAAAAAAATTGTGATTACAGTAGTCTCTCTTTATAACGATTCTCCCTATAACGATAATTCCTCTATAACGATGGATTTGTAAAAGTTTGTTTGGTCTGCCATAAGGCCAATGTATTTATTCTCTCTAAATAGCCCAGTCAATAAAGGTTTTGTGTCGGAACTCTTTTTGGTAAAGCTGATTTTTTCAAGGGTGATAGACCTTGATGAGAGGATCATTTTCCGAAAAGTCCCCGAAAATTCCAATGGAGCTTCCCCCCCTACCCCCCC
>JAGFPH010002164.1:11618-32359 GCA_018207615.1 Philaenus spumarius
TTTTTGAGATCAACGTTTTTAAATACCGTGTGGGGTATCGTTTTATATAGAAGTTTCACTTCTTCCATGTATACACACACTTACTTATTTACGCACCGTTTTTGTTTTGTCTAATACTTAGTTATCCTTTAATCTACAGAAACGAGAAAAAACCTTCTGTCTGTCATTTAAAAAAAAAATATATATTATGTCTTTTGTACATGTTTTGTAAAGTTAATGGTTTTAAGACATTCTTCGTTAAAAATGTGTACAGTTGTAAATCGTAACATGCAAAAAACGTATTCCAAATTTGAACTCATTATCTTATATGTTTCTAGAGTTGCAGTGAATAACAAAATGAGGGATTCGCAAGTTAACTAAGACGAATTCGAAAAAAGTCACTAATTATTTTTCATTTATTTTAACCTATACCTATCCTGTATAGTCCACTAAGGTTTTTTGTTACATCCAGTATCTACAAACACACTCACATAACTCATATATTAAGATATCATACTCACTAATATCAAATACCGATTGATAATCTTAACAATAATTGTGTAAATCATTAATAAAATGATATTAAAAAGTACGTTGATTTGCAATAAGTGAATATCTAGAAATTGAACCAATTAGATTTGAACAGAACCGTTACAAATAAAAATCATAGAATTCAACATAAAGATTTTGTTTTTAATTGTTGTGCTTATGTGCATGAGTTATGCTTTACAACATAAAATATTTTAATATTGTTAAACACAACTTGTTAATTAATGCAATACAAATATTAGTATAGAGGATAAAATGGAAAACTGTACTGTTAGAAAATACTAAAAAAAACTAGAAAGGGCAGTATAAATATTTTAAAATAAGGTATCGATTAATAAATTACTGGAAATTTGTGTGCAAATTAAATAGGTGTATGCAAATTATAATGCTAAAATTTCTAATTTAGAACATATACTCAACTCCTACACTTTTACGTTGTGATCACAAACATATCAAAAGATTCATATTTCAAAAGAAATGCGTAATGGTTTAATACAACGGTCGTTTAGGAATGTCTATTGTAATATTATTTTTTAATCTAGGTTTATTTCCGCCACAATCATTAAGTCTACCAAGGCTCCAAGGTATTATACTCTTCTCTTGTCTTCACAAAGGGACACTTTCCCACACAATCGTCTCGTAGCTTGATTAAATGATGTGAACGATAATACATTTTAAACTGGATTACAAATTGGTGAAAGCGTTTTAACAACGTCAAGTATAGCAGTTTTAGAAAGAGAGCTAGAGAGCAATAACAGAAAGACGTTCTGATAATGTTAACAAAAGTCAGAAGTTGTATATATTTTATGTTTATCATTTATTTTATTTTATATTGTGCTTAGCAAATAAATATTTTATAAATACTTGAATTACTACCAAATCAGATAGTATTAATAAATCTCCTGGAATATATTTGTATTTTTTAGCAAATAAATCCAGATTTATTAAACTTTGAAAGTGAACTCGTATAGATATAAATGTTTTAAAATTTTTATCAAATCATTAAAAATGCAAATCATTATGGTCAATACAAAGCTTTAGTTTTGAACATAAGACCCTATACAATAACATATTACCTACATTTATTGTTTAAGTTATATAACTCACCTCGAAATGAGACTACTACTAATTATGTATGTATATAAAATATAATTTTCACTAATTTATTTATTTTCTCATCCTTTATTACTGTTTCATTGATCCTTATGTTGATCAATACAAAAAATATGTAAATGTAAATTTTGACAAAGAAGAATCAAAAGGAATGGAACGTTTCAATTAATTTCATGAAAATTTACACGGATAAATAAGTCTATAAACAAAAATATTATTTAGATTTTTTTTTTACAATTTAATTTAAGCTGGCCTAATGTGTGTGTTGAGTATAGTTTTATTTTGTAGTTTGGTTCATGACATTTTCATGACAGTTCAGACCTGTCAATAAGGTGTCGTTATCATTGGTCGAAGTCCGCGATACCAAAAAAACCAAGGAGAGAAAACGTTAGCTAACCAAAGCCGTATTCGGAAGTTGCAAGGATACTGAAGAAACGCTTAAAGTCTTTATATATGTTTTCAAGCAACTCTGTGTGTCACGATTTTTCTTTTCTTTTCTCTTACACATTTTGTGCTCTTAAATTCGCTTCTATCTCTGTCAGTGATTAATTTAAAGCGATTAACATCAGTCTACTATTTTTACATATAACTCTCTAATGACTAACATAAAGTAATTCTTAATAAATATTTCATTTTCCTATTTTCATGTATAACAAAAATTTATTTGTCAATAATTGTTAGAATGTTCTTTTTTCGTGAGTGGCAATAACTTGTATCAGTGTTTTCTATATGTATCGCCTCATTGTTGACTATTTTTTCAGACTCAAGAAACCTCGCCCTCATACAAGGTCCATCAAATAAAAGTTTTACAATTAGTCATACTCTAGAAACATGATTTTAATTAGTAGTTACATTTCCATTTCTATTAAGGTTTAATTGGTCCTCCGATATGTTCATGTTTTGTTTAATGGTGCAGATTTTGTTAATTTTAACCATTTCAATTCACCACAACAACCAGGAGGTTTACTCTAAAATAACAGTATAACATATGGGTCCCATGACGGGTTTTTAATGAGGGAGTAAGCCAATACATGATCCCATCCTAGGACGCACGAACTCAGGAAGAGTAATCAACTGAAACACTCACACATCAATCAACGCTATTTAACCCAATCAGCACCAAACAAGCGCTTTGAAGTTAGGCTACCATCTTACACAAATTATTGTGATTATTTCATTATAACGAAAATGACTGTAGTTGCAGTGGTATTAAAAATATATTTTACTAATCCACGTTTTGTAATATTTATAATAATTTTTTACATATTTTTTCTATCTTTTTCATTTATTGTGTTAAATATATTTATTATTTACCTTATTGGTGCCATTGAAGTGTTTAGTTTCTTTTCCTTGGTGTAAACATTTAAAAAATGCTTAAAATTAACCTGAATTTATTTAGTTTTCTTTTTCTCGTAATTTCTATAATCATTATTTCCAGCGAAATTATTTTGTTTTTTAGGGTCTACTTAACTTGTACTATCTGAATATAAGAAAAATTGCCAGTCACTGGTCACCCTCACCTGCTCAATTACCAAAATATTTAACTCAATCTTTGTAATGGTTCCTTGATTACCTTGCAAAAAGATGTTTGTTAATATATTCGAAGTTGGTCTCAGTTGGTGACTTGTATTTATTAACGTTAGAGGAACATTACTCTGTAACGAAAACAAATGTTTTTGAAAGGAAATAGCCACCATTTAAGATTGTAATTTCATTAAGTTCATGCTATATACCCTACAGGCAATAAAGTGTGACTTTACCTGTGATATGGTGAATATTTAAATGAAAGGGTAAATTTAAACTCTGAAATCATTGGTATAGTTTATTGTTAAAGTATACGATTTGTTGTTACTCTTTATTCATTACTTTGTAATATTAAGTTAATAACTGTACTGATAAATCAAACGTTTTAGAAAAGTTTCAAATATATTTTAGAAAAGCTTAGTTTGAATCACAACATTTTATTTTCACGTTTCTAGTAAAACTGACAAACCAAATGTAAGGTTATCATAGAAGACTGGCGTATACACATCATGAACCAATTTGAATAATTCCCGATATTAAGGGATTAATTAATCATTAGATTTTAAAACTATGTTTACTTATTGTAAATTTAAAATTAAAATAAATTAAGTTCCAAAAAATAATCCCTAACATATTGTTTGGATCCATTTTCTGAAAAGATTTCAATGTTCCTCGAGTTAACCATTATTTGAAAGAAAGAATTTTTTTAAACAGAGAAGCTTGGTTGTGTTTTATAAGCCTGTAATTACTTCTTGTAAATAATAATAATTATGTCTATACTAATAATTAATTGTTTTAACTTACGTACTATTTATCAAATAATATAATTCGATAATTAAATAGTAGGCTTTAAACATAGAAGTTTTACTTTCATAACAAGTATACATTGAAATAAATATACATTATACATATTCAGTAAAGTCATCTTAAATCAGGTAATAAATTCAAATTAAAACTAAAGATTGTTAATAAATTATTAAAATATAAGCGTAACATTTAGCCTACTGTTTCGGTCTTTAAATCACTGTCCCAACTCGCTCAATCATATAATATAACTGTACACTAAACACAAAGTGATTAACCTAATTCAAAGTAAGTGCTACTGCCTAGGTAATGACTTGGAAACAACTGATGTGTGATATTGTCATCGTGTTTTATATTAAAGGAAACATTAACATTTAAACTCGATTGTTTGAATGTACAGTAATTAATTAAGTAGAGTATTTTATTACTCACACACATACTCACTCATTTGAAAATAGTGGCATGTATTAGAAAAGTTAACACTATAAAATACAAACACTATTTGTCAAACAAACAAACATATTTTATGTCCTCCTGAGTAACTAGTGTTCAAACATCGATTAGTTGAACATGGCATATAATCTTATATAGGTTATGCTGATATTTATCTAGTCAAAGCATTTTAATATAAACCTTGATTAACCCGTGTCACGCTATCAGGTAATGACAGCGTATACAATCATATTTAGTTTGAGTCTCGTTGTCACTCGATAAGTGATGCAATAAATTGCTTAAACTCTGACTATATAATATGTCTTTTAAATTTATAATATTTAGGTTTATGATTTTATTATTTACGATACACCTAATGTGACTTATTTATTTACCACAGTTCATAAAATAGCAAGTGCTCATTGCATAGAAAACCAATCTAGACCCATTTATAATAACAATACCCAGCTTATGATGTAGAATTGTAGTCAAACGCTATTGAGGTTTTCATTTACTTTAAAACAATTAGTAACTGTACTAAAATACTGGATGAATCAATTGTTTTATCACAAAAATATAAATTATCTTACTAAATATCTATACTAATATCACAAAGAGGTCAATTTTTTTTTTTTATTTAGGGGGTAACATCTGGAACTACTAAACCGATTTAAAAATTAAAATAAATGATTTTTTTTTTAAACATGCTTTCCTATCTATGAATAACATAAATAGACTCGAAATAAAAAATAAAAATAATCCACAGATAAAATTAATTCTTCCTCAGCGAATCTGATATTGTAATGAGACTTGATAGCTTGCAATCTCTATACTTTTCACAAAATAAACACTCCCAAAAAGCATGGGGAGTGATGCTTTCGAAACTTCGAAATTTATTTTATTTTTTACTTTTTAGCTATAGTCATAAATTGGATTTTCCGCAAATTTTTAGGACTCAGAGCCAACGCAATTAATTGTTATACTTTGCTTAAAGTTAGAGAGCTGAAATTTTGCGCATTTATTTCTTACAACATACATAAAAAAAGTATCATAGATTGACATTTTGATGCGTTCTACTAAGGGGTGAAAATGTAGTAAAAATGTTGATTGTTATACTTTCCTTAAATCTAGAGAATAAACCATTAATGAATTAAGGAATTTAAAAATAAGAAATTACTATGTTACATAATAATTAAAATAAATAAGACATATTAGAATTTAATAGTAGGGCCTATTTACATAAAATGGCCTGTTTGCATTTGCTTCGACGAGAATCGCCGCGGGGGTTGGCGAGCGAAGCGAGTAGGGGGCGGAGCCCTCTAGTTATAAATAAAACATAAGTGTGCTTAAAATAACCTAATGCACTTAAAGTTTAATTATTACTATATTTATAAAGAAAGCTGTTTCATGCATAGCCTACATTATGTGTTTTTGTTGAACAATGGAGATACTATCCGACAGCACAATACAAGTACTGTCATAAATACATTTAAATAAACCTCATAGTATGTTTTCCTCCATGCATGTCTCCTATGAGTCATTTACCATTGCATCGGCCTGATTTGCTCCAAGCATAACTTTATTCTTAAAGAGATGCTAGAAGTATTTTAATATTTAGAATTTAGTTATAAACATATTCTTAATTTTCATTAATCAGCTTTACGCGTTATTATAATTAATTGTTGATAGGATTCTATACAGGCTTCATTATCAACAATCTTTAAAATTAACCTTTAAATCATTATTATAAACTGTACTTCTAAGAATCGTAATAGATGAAATAAAATAACACATCTCCATTTTTGTGTTTTTTTAAAATGTTATTGCATTTGTATGTAATTTGTATTTATATCATTAAAATATAATTCAGTTATAACATAATCATTGGGGGGCTTATTTAAGAGTGAGCCCCATATGCTTAGTGGTAGACATGCAATTATACAGTTTTATCATGCGTAGTAGAATTTAAAACTACATACCCTTATATTTGCTTTTAATAAGTGAAATAAAACTAGCCGTACATTACAATCAAGTTAACAAATGGTTTATTGTATCTTCAAAATATTTTTTTATAATTTTTATTTACTTTTTTTATAAAAACATGTTTAAATAATATATATATATATATATATATATATACTAGCTGACCCATGCGAAGCATTCGCATTCTAACTTACTTAAGTAAAGTACTCACCACTGGTACTCTCTAGCTGGGTATTGTTATTGCATAGTGTTGCCAACGTCAGGAAAATATCCCTACAACTTACTTGATCTTACATCACTGTTACTTTCGGATTCTTTATTTCTTTTTCTTCTTTTTCATATAATTGTATTTTATGTATTTATCCGGTGTAGCGGTTAAGGAAAGCTTTAAAATGATGCCTCATTCATGTAATTTGATGATGTATTTAAGGAAGTTGTGGCATACCGACAAAAAATGGCCTTCAGAAATAATATATGTGATAGTTTAATGCACTGCATGGGTCTATCAAAAATATTATTTTTGGATCTTTTCATGATATTACTAGCTGACCCTTGTGAATAGTTAGGAGTATTCCAATTTACCTGATACATTGATTTAATTAAATAAATTACTTTTATTTATTTACGTTGGTTTAATTTTATTGATTTGTGTGATATTAGCGGGGAACATAAGCTTTAAAATAATACTTTAATAATTACGTTTGATGAAGAATTAAGAGTATATAGCAGATGTTGACTTTCATTAGGAACCATAATATGAACTATCTAACAGCTCTCATGTTAGTTAAACAGGTTGTTAATAGATGGCACCTTTCATTAGGAACCATTACAGTGACTAGATAGATACAGTGCGGCCATATGAAAGTGGCCGCCATGTTTATCCTAAAAATAATGTCATCTGCTCAGAAGTATGTAAAGAATAGTATTGTATCTATTTGTAATTATAAGAGAAATTACCTCTTTGTTTTTGTTTTTTGTGTTATATAAAAGGGAAAACATGCGATTTAATTGTTACAGTTTGATTACTTTTATTGAAATTAAATAATAAAAACTTTGCTTCTTCTTAAAAAGTGTGTTTTGTTATTTCGTGCAAAAAGATATAACAAATATAATATAATTCGACCACGCAGATGAACCGCTGACGTGAGTTGAGCAAATTTCCAAAATTGAGGCCTACATGTTTTAGGGTTTCAACCAACTATTTGGAAAATAGGTCTATTCACGACTGTGCTGAATAGCTGCAAAATGGTTCGCACCCCAACCCCCGTATTGGAAGTATCTTCAATACAAAATGCCTTGCGTGCTTCGCACGCCAACCGCCACGGTGAAATCCACCAAATAAATGGCTTTGAACCGGATAATTTATGGTATTTTACGTTTTGATCGATTTTGGGGAAACCAAGCGAGCTATAAGGTCGCGTAAAAAAACAAATTGTGCAGAAAAAACTCTAAAAAAATCATTCTTGTAGTAAAAATTTTAAAAAATATTTACTTCCGGTGAAAAAACGTACTTCTGGTTGTTGGATTTTTTTGGCTAACGAACTCGTCCGAGCGACGAAGACAACCAACATGTGTACCAAGTTTGAACCAAATCAAAATCGGACTTAAAATGCGGCCGCTAGAGTGCGAACACATATATACATATATATATATATATATAGATATATGATTTTTAATGACACCCCAAAACATGTTCTGGGGACCATGATTGCTACTCCCGATCTTGGGTCTTACCATAAGGGCCACTGCAATAGCTAATTTTTCCTATGGAAATTCGTTATTAAACAGACAAGAATCTAGGATAAACATGGCTGCTGGCCAATAGGAAACATAAAAAGCTTTTCTCATTAAATAAAGTGACATAAGTTGTGTGTATTAGTAAGAGAATATGAATACACAACTTGATATGATTATTATCTTTAATCTACTTTTGAAAATATACAAAGGGTAATTTTTTTAATTAATATTGGTTATTGTGTAGATGCATTCGTTACATAAACTTAACACAAATAATATTTTGCATTACTGTAACTATTTTTGTAAATGCATCAAGAATTTAAGTTAAAATTCTAAAAAACAAATGAAAACTGCAGTACGTATCTTAAATTAATATTTTAAAGTCTAAATGAGAACTACCCTACTTAAACTACTTCATAGTAGTGGCTTTATACATTTGTCTACTCTCTTTTTTAACCCATTATATTCCATTAAGACAAAATAAAATTTTTAAATATTTTTTAATTCTACTTAGTTCATCTAGACGAGTTGTAATTATAACACTGGAGATAGAGTCTTTTAATTTACATTTATCTTATTTCCCGTTTTTACACTTTGTAAGACTACAGCAACACAAAATACCCTAAAGACCACCACTAAATTTTTTACATATATTATATAAATAATTCTTTACCACAAAGGAATAGTGATAAACTGGAGCATTTTTTGTATATATATATCCATATTTTATTAGTTTTGTGTTTTTTACTAAAGTCAATATTTTAAATTTATTCTGTGTTTTAAACACACACACTTTAAAATGATATTAATTCTCTATCTCTGTCGTAGTTTCACCAGGACAAACGGTAAAAGCATCTCTTTGATGGTATACTTAGTTTTTTTAAATCCTACCTGGGCTAAACATAATAATATTAATATTTTTTGTTCAATGCCTCCTTTATTTTACCTTTGTTATATAAAATTTTACATATAGGTCTTTTTTAGTAAAAAATTAAATGCAGAACTTATCATACAGTTACCAGTATTAAGGTGTCCATACACGCACCGGCAAGACTATTAGTTCTGCCTGAACAGTCGGCCGGAGACCGGCGGACGGATCGTGTGTGGGCTCCCGTTGGCCTGTCAGTTCAGACTGAACAGGCGGCCGGTCATCGAATGAAAATTGATTCGGCCATCCGGCCGGCCGGAAGACACAGCAGGAAGACATTAAAATCACAATGTCAAGCGCTTGCCGGCCTCGATTCAACTGAAGGTGTATGGTGTATTCAGTTCAAAAGGCCGCCGGTCTCCGTCCGACAGTTCAGGCAGAACTGACAGGCTTGCCGGTACGTGTATGCCCACCTCAACTCCATGCTAAATAATAAAATGGTTAAAGGAGTGTAGTTTTGTAATCAGTTACCAAAATGAAAACAATTTAGGACCACCATTTCAGTTAAAGTAATGTAAAGAGGTTGCATAATATTGCGGTACTTTCGACTTGTGTTTTAGAAATAATGTATCACTCGATATATTTGACTTAACTTTTCATTTATACGAATTCAAGTCAGATCTTATAATAATTAGTAAAAATTGAAAGCATGGTATAAAAAATAAGTGTTTTAATTAAAACTACTATTTGAAATTATAATTTTGTGAACATAGGGAACAGTTTGACTTTTAGTAGGCCAAATATTACACTGCCTGCAACTCCGTAGCATACTGCGTATACAAAATATTTAATAAATATACTGAAATACAATAAAGTGTTTATCTGTGTTTGCGATGCTCATCCAAATTTACAGCAAGCCTGAATCCAAAAATGTTTAATTAATTTAGGTGGGCGTAAGGGGTCCATATGCCTGGAATAGTGTCCTAATTATTAGTGGAAAACTTACTAAAAACGTGATTTCAAAGGTTTATGAGGAATTTTGATCGCTTTGTGGCTCAAGTAGGAAAGTATTGATACATTTTGAAGAAGGTAAATAAACGGGAATTGTTGACTAAGAAACTCGGATCTGAGGGATTTCAAATTGTGTGAATTTGAACTGTAACTATTTATAAATTTCTTATAAAACTACCTGTGTAATTACTCTCAAGTTAGGTTTACTAATTATAATTTTAAGAAAAATATTCCAGTATAGGTTCTACATTAAATGATGCCGCTAACAAATAACCTCACACAATCAATCAGTTAAAAGTGTATGTATTGACTGAAGACTCAAACTTTAAATTTAAAACCATTCAGTTATGTTTTTCAGTTCCGTTGTCTCTGGTATTCAAACTTCTATCATTAAAACTTGTTTCGTGGTCTTAGTGAGAGCATACATATCATTAATTTTAAAGGGTGAGATAGTAGAAATACCCAACTTTTCTCATTGAGATGTACAAAATGGGCCAACTACTGTTACGATTGTACTTAATTTTGAATCTGAAATAAAAATATTCACAATACTACATAACGCAGTAATAGTATGGTGGCATACTTTTAATGCCAAAGTCAACCTAATGTTTTTTTTAACAAATCATACCTTGAACTAATTAAGAGTAATTTATCTTGTAATTTGCCATTAGTATACGATAATTACCATACATTTTCTGCAAAGTGTTCATATACATTTTTAAACGGTTAAACAATAATATTACACACACTAATTGCTAAAAACGTTCCAATATTTACGACAATATTCTTTAATGTAGGTAAAAGTCCGTAATAAAAAAATTTAGTTAAAAATTTATTTATGTGTTTCTTAAATTAGTGTGTCAATATTTATATACATTACTCATGTTTTCTGGTTTCATATGAAAATAACAAATAAAGATATTTAAAGTTATTAGTTAATATTAGTGAACTTTTTAATAATATATATATATATACTTATACTAAAAATACCAACGGTAATCGTATTTAGTTCTTGATTAAAAAGCAGTATACATTATGTATTTATTATTTTTAACTATTTAAATTAATGTATTATTTATTTTGTATCAAGACATGAGTTTCAAAACTGTGTGTGAAGTTTTAATGTAGCCTAAGTTTTCTATAACTGTTCAAAGTTTTTAAATCTGTACTACATTATACAATTTGCCAACAAGGGTTAAATCTACTAAATTAAAATTGAGGAAACATATACCAAGACGGAATTTGAACCCGTGAACTTTAATTTTGATCACACCATATATTGGTAGATATCTTGTTCACTTGTATAGTTTGCTTTGCTTTTTAATTAACAGACTAATAAACTCTGTTACAAATTGCATTGACATTCAAGAAATAAGATCGATCAGGACGACTTTTTAAATACGGAATGTAGCCTAACGTTTATTTCTGAATTGAAAAATTACATCTTAGATACTTTTTAAAGTTAGAAAAAAAAGCATTACTTGTTTGATAAATATCTGAACTTTTGATACCAATAACAAATTTCCATAGTTACTGCTATTGCGTATATTTAATTCCATAAACGAATACATTTTTGGTATTTTGTGCTAGTAATAACTGTGTATTGGGTAAATTTTTTTGTTTTTCTGTTTTTAAAGACGAAAACCCTAGGTGGTTATCATCGCTTGAATGTGTATTGCGTCTAAGTAGAGTTCAAGTCGTTATTTATATTACGTATTCTACTAATATTTATTTCACCTGTTTACTTGGTTTAGTTTCAAATTCAATCCAGACCGATCTGTGAATTCAGAATGGCTTCAATGTCCAACATTTGGTAGCCCCAACTCTCAGGCAGCAACATTGACAGAATATGTTCCTAAAATAATATTTAAACCTGAAAACAGCACAATAAAAAAATCAAAAAAAATTATTATTACGTCGTTTTTCAATGAATTTATCATCTAGTCGTGTGTGTAATCAGAAAGCTATCAGTATTTAGAATTAATTTAACTACAAACCCGATTAGTTACCATACAAAGTACACTTTTTTGTAACAGGTTTGATTAATTTTCTTCGAAGAGAAAACTGGGAAATGTAAAATGTATGCCCCTAACTTTCATTAAATTAGTCAGTAGTCATCCTAATAGAAAATTGTAGATCTGATTGGAATTGTTATGCAAATCTGTGTTCATTTAAACATTAAATGTTTTTATATATAATACGTGAAGCCGTTTTTTGTAAACACAACTCCTCTTTTATTTCTGGACCAATTTTAATGTTTGAGGTTTCAAAAAATTCCTCTCATTTCGTAGTTTTGCAATAAGGTTTTAGATGTCAAAAATTCTTATCCTTAATGGCGTGAGCTAATCTCAAAGGTCCGGTTTTCCCCATAAGATTAACATGGAAAATATTTCAAAACCATTTCTATACAAAACAGCTGTTTATAATAAGAAACAAACTAATCCAGCTGATTTCGTGGATGTAAATAACGATGATTACAGTATTCAGAAGGTTATAAAAACATTTTAATACAAAACAGCTGTTTATAATAAGAAACTAACTAATACAGCTGCTTTGTGGAAGTAAATATTGATTTGTATATGGGAGGAAATGAATTATTTATTCAAATTATAAAATTTACGAACTAATTTGTTTTGAACATTTAACATTATTTACCATCTTAGTTTTGAGGTTATTATTTATAACTTTTTTGTAAGGTTTTTGATTAAGTGTAGACCTGAGCCTTACTGGTTCTTTTAACCTTTATTATTACTGCTGTTATAAAATATAAGAAATAATTTTTTATTTGAACATTTAACATTATTTGCCATCTTAGTTTTGAGGTTATTATTAATCCTACACTTTTATTACAAATAAAACATAACATATGTTTTTAGAAAGTCGCACCGGGGGTTGGCGTGCGGAGCACGCGGGGTCTCCCCTAGTTAATTTATATTAACTGAAACGAGAAAGTCGTAGTTGACTTAAACAATTATAATTACTTTCCGTTCACTTAAGCCTGCCTCTTTCGTTTCAGAAGTAATGGGGATCTGATAGCATCCCTACGGAAAATAAATTGTGTTTGTATAAATACCTTCCCCTGTCTCTTAATACTGATCCAATTGAGAGTCCTATGCAATAAAATAGTCCTTGGTAAAAATAGAATTGAACAATGATACTCATCACTTTAATAGCATATGTCATAACACATTGAGTAAAACTTTATTTACTGCAAACTCTACCAAAACCTAAAATCTAGGAGGTAACATTGTCATAAATATTATAACTTCGACTTGTAGCCTTCAATAAATAAGTTTAGTTAAAATTATTAACACATTTTTTCAAATATTATGTGTGATAGAAAGAAAATGTTAAGTCACGTATGATCATGAAGGCTAGAAATCCCTTAAAATTAATCATACAAAATAATTTGTCACAAAAATATAAAGAAACAATTATAAAATTAGTATGACTTATTAAATAATTTGCAGTGGCGCACCGAGGATTTACTTTGGGGAGGAGGGGGACTAAACTCAGGTCAGAGTACATATTATATATATATTTATATTCAATAAAATCTCAATGAATGAAAGTTCTTTAGCCGTTAGCTTATCCCCAATTCTGAAACATTATATACTTTTTTAAAGTGAATGGAGACGAGCTCGAGGTAAACAATAGTCCATTATAAACATTATTTCCTCTAGATCACCACGCACTAAACTTGAGTGACGGTCTAGCCAGCACCCCAGCGCGCTGCATTATTAGGGCCATGTTATACGAGAGCTGATAGCGCCAAATTTTCAACGTTCTGTTAATGTCGATTAATTGGGTACATGGAACTACTGTGGGCCATGTTATACGAGCGCTATCAACGCTGGTGAATCTTCATTAACCGGCCTTTGAGCGTTGCGCCAACACTGACTGACGCGTTAACGACGCGGCGCTATCAACGCCGAACCAAATTATACGGAGACTGTAAACACTCACTCGCAACGCAGATAACGATGAGGCCACAGTAGTCAGAAGTATCGATTTTGTCCTGGTTCTAGCAGTTATTGTTTATTTCAAAGTAATTATTTGTGCACTTCAAAGTGACAAAATATTTGATACGGAAACATTATTTATGCTATTGAACAGCAGCCACCTCTATATGACGTTAATTCAAAGGATTATTATAGCAATAAACAATATTATTGAAACATTAAGTGAAACTGTCCTGTTGATTCATGATTTAAAAGCACTGATTGTGCACCCCACCGTCTAGCCTTCCTCAAACACAATTCCTCATATGTTTTTATTATTTGTAATACACCTGTACAGCCTAGTGTCCATTTATGAAGAGAGTAATGCGACATTGATAAAGCTTCAAAAACGTGGTGTATAACACGGAACCCGCGTTGACGACGTGTTACCAACGTCTCTTATTAGTTGGGAATTTAATGCGTGGTGTTCAGCGTTATCAATATGGCGCTGTCTGCGCTCGTATGAACCGGACCGCCACGCGCCGGGACTCAAACATCACTGTTATAAAATTGTGATTGCGTAGGGTACGGAACATATTTATTAAAAAAAAAAAAACGAAATTTTTCCATGATCACATCACGAATTTAATCATAAATGTAATTTCTGGGGGGGGCAGGTTTCGTTTACCCCCCTCCCGTCGGTGCGCCACTGTTTCTTTGGTTCATCACATACGATGAATGTTATACTACTAGAGTTTACCGTAATAATTTTAACTACAAATGTAAGGACCATTATCTTACTGTTCGTGCAGCAAATATCTATTTGTAAAAAAAAGATAAATTGTACCGTACTGAGATCTTGATGAATTGAGTCTTAGATAACAGTTTTAAGCAATAAAATATAATTTACTTTATCAAACACTATAGTCTCAACTCTCTGCTTGTTCACTCAACAAGACCCGCAGTGATTCATGACGAAACAAATTCAAACAGATTATTCTATACTATGATATATTAACGGATATGAAGATTAATTAGAACAGATGCAATGGGGTATTTTGGGGGCGGAGTCCTGGATTCTCACAAATGCGTACTAGGGCCAGAGATGTTGCGTGAATGACTGGATTTGCTTATGTAATAGAGTGATAATAACTTAACCTAAAAAAGCTGTTGGTTGTTAAACAAAATTAACTGATTCTTAATTTGTTAATTTGCTTGCAGTCGTAATCAATTTAAATGTTTTTTAAGAAAAGTGTGTTGATTCACTGTGGGCCTAATCTTAAACAATGTTAAGATTTTGATCCAAATCAAATTGTGTATTATTTATATGTTACAACAGATGTTTGGATTATAATAGAGCAAGCCTTTATCTTTGATTTTTGATTGTGTTTGCTTTTATTTTGTTAAATTAACCTAAAAATGCTTTTGTAAAGAATAATTAACTGATTCTAAATTGTCTAAGTATGTTGCTATAGTAATGAAAGTAAATGCATTCAACAAACACGTATTGCTTTTGATCAGAATCATCTGCTTTATATGTTATAGGGTTCGGAGTGAAATCCTTATTTTCCCCATTTTTACTCTTTAAAATAATTTTTTTTCGACGGAGTATTATTTTGTGGTTGGTCTAAATTAATGTTCATCGTTTGTAATGATGCATTGTATAATTTAAACTTATAAATTCCTAAACAATGAAGCAACTACCTAATTAAAATATCACACTAACGTCACTGTTCCAATAAACAATAATACATCTTCAATTGTTCTTAATTTCCACTTTGTTGTGTGAATATTCTATCTTACAGAAAGAAGGCTGTTATTTGATATTTTAATTTTAATTCCAATTTATGTATAACTAGTGGATAGGGTACGTTTCGCTATTGCTTGATTTTATTATATAAATATATACTTAGATTAAATGAACAAAAACGATTTAGTGAGTGTATTGAAAAATTTAATTTTGTTGTAACTTAAACAAAATTTTAAAAAAAGCTTCTTATGATTAGGGCAGGTGGTAGAGCGCGTGTTAAACATATGAATGTTTAGTATTAACAACATTTATTTTATATGTGTAGCTATCCCATTTTAATGATTATTGAATTTTAAGGGTATTTATACCATTTCGTTACCTTAACTTAAGTAATCGAGTTTTAAATGGATTTTTATATCACAATATTTAACAAATTTACTTTACAGCTTGTAGGAAGTTAATGCAATTTATTTTTATTTATTGTAGCTACCCCATTTTAATATCGTTGATGATTGTGGTGAAATTGTTATGTAAACAATCCTGGTACTAATAAGTGTAAATTGTGAAATGTTAACTGAAATTCGTTGAGTAGCGTATAGAAAAAGTAAATGTAAATGTAAAGTCAACTAAAGGTTCCAACTTAAAAAAAAAATCCAAAAGTTTTTAAACTTATCACACTTTTTGTAGGTATCTAGTGTTGAATAAACAAAAAGTTCTGATGATCAGAGGTACTCGATTCCACGTTCACCGTGCAGTACAGGTCTTACGGGAGAATAGACATGCTACTACCATTACAGAGAACATCACGTTTATTGGCATGCGGGTTGCGTCAGCTGACCGGGCATAGCATGAGAGTTGATTTTTTTTAGTTGGCTATTATTGATGAGACTTTCGTAAGGATAACATATGGGCGCTCTGCACTGCACGGTGAACGTGGAATCGTTTGTAGCTGCAATGATTAATCAGGTAAATTTCTCGATGTGTCATTAATATCTCGAAATCTATTGGTCGTAGCTAAATCGTGACAATATACAAAACTAAAGGTGATCAAATTTGCAACAAAATCAATTCCTTGAATGTTTTTTTTTTATTCCTCAAAGTTGCGTTGTTATAGGGCGTTAATGAATGCATTTTACAAAGCTGTAACAGGGTGCATATTAATGCAATTTAAAGTAGGCAGTTTACTGAAATTTGATATAATTCACAAATAATTCAATGTCTAAAATATTGAATATAAATAAATTTTATATTAATTTAAATCATCCTGTCCGTAATACCACTTCCAATAATTAAAATTATTATTTAGAATTTAGGGTATTTATCCCATTTCGCTCTTTTGACTTCAGTATATTTGAATTGTAAATGGGTTTTTATGTCACTTAAGAAGAATAGTGTACAATTTGACTTGTATATCTAGTAGGAAGTTAGTTGAATTTATATTTATTGTGTAGGGGTAACAATCCCATTTCAACACCTAGGCTGTTGAAATTGTAATATATAAACACTCCTGGCATAAATATGGATAATATTTGAAGTATTTAGTAAAATTGATCAAATAGTTTTCGAGTAGAGGAAAAAGAAACAAAGAAACTTTAATTTTGATATATAGAGAAAACTTTATATTTTCTCCGATATAGTTGAAAATATAATTTATCTCTAAGTTTACTGTGAGAATGTTTACATTTTACATTTTTGTAAAGGTAAACGTAATTTATGCGGATTGTATTTTGTAAAATATATCCTACAGTAAAACAAATACGAAAATTTAGCTTTTTCTCTTGTTAATTGACACTTTTGTCAATTTCGTATCGTTCCAGCGGTTGATCAAAGAAAGTAAATAGAATTTTGTTTATGCATGGTGTCACAAAAACCTTAACAGTCTAAACACTGAACAGGATAGGACTGTAACATTGAAATAAATTTGTTTTAAAAACGTTTTTTAATTCGACTTAGTTTAGTCGCAATCCACCATTTTGTTTGTTTACAAAATCTCACTGTAACTCCAGAAATAGATAAGATATTGAGTTCATATTTGTTATAAACATTTCGTATGTTACGATTTACAAATTAATGTACCAAACTTCAATCATTTATTTTAATAATTTTTTTTTAATTTCGACTGTTACAAATGTTTAAAGTGGAATATCTTGAAAATCGTTAACGTAACAAAACATTTACATTAGAAAAAATCGATCCGGCTTTGCAGGATAGACAAATCAAAGTTAAACAAAAAAACATATCATTAAATAAATATATTATACTATTTTTGTATATATTATATGTATATATTATGGGGATTTTAGTAATTTTGTCCCCAAAGTTTCGAATTTTTTGAAAATCTTACTTAGCGAGCACCTAGGGCCCTAGAGGAAGCTACCAAATTTCATTCCAATCCGTTTGGTAGTTTCTGATATTCCGTGACGAGTGAGTCAGAGTGGTATTTGGATTTGATGTATATAGATAAAAGTTATCAAATCCATTTCTCTGAAATGTTGGTTTTAAGCTAATTTTAAATGTTTGGAGACAAAAATTACCAAGACAGTTATGTTTTTTGTCAATAACTCTGTTATCTTTCGACTTACAGAAACGACAAAAAAATACGTTTTGTCTAGAGTTAAAAAAGAAAAATATTTTGGGTCTCGTGTATATTATTTTGTTACGTTAACGGTTTTCAATATATTCCACTTTAAACATTTGTAACAACCGCCATTTTGAAAATTATTAAAATAAATTCTTGGTGTTTGGTACACTTGTAAATTGTAACATACAAAATGCTTATACCAAATTTGAACTCAATATCTCATCTACTCCTGAAGTTACAGTGAGGTTTTCTAAAAACCACAAAATGGTGGATTGCGGCTAAACTAAACCGAATTCTAAAAAGGGTTATCATAAACTGTTCAATTGTTTCACTGTATAAAATCCAATCCTGTACAGCCCGCTAAGGTTTTTTTTTTTTTTTTTTTTTGGCACCCTGTATATTTTTGGATCCGTGTCTTGTGTTAAAGTTTTAGTTTTAGCGAGAAATACAATCTTGAAATCTTTAGTTTTTGTGCTTTGTATTTCTTTAATAATTTGTATACAATTATGATTGTAATATTACTGACAAAAATATTAAAGAACTAAACAGTGTGTTATAGTAGCAACTCATTCCAGAGTTTTATTTCTTTTACAACTAAACGATAGTGGATTTACAACTAGGTTCGGTTACTGGTTTACTTTTTTATTTGAAATTTTTATTTATGGTAACATAAATGCAACCACTATTTAATTTATATTCAAATAGTATGGCATTATACAAGGGAGGTAAAATATAGTGTTAATACACTCGTAAATGTCTAGACGTTTAATTGTTGACAGCTCTGCAAATGAAACAAATTGACTTTGGGACATTGAGATTTATTGACAAGATGACCCAATTAAGACCTACGTAGGAGTCAGGTTGTCGTGATAGTAGTCATCAATTAGTCATGATTCAACTATAATAGCAGAAACAATAAAAAAGGGGTATAACGTGAGAACTATTTATAGTAATTTTAATATTCTTTTTCCGTTTAATAGTGATTACTACAACACAGTTATTACGTTAGCGTTAAGAATTAACGACTTTCTCACCCAAAGCAAGTACCTATGTACTTTATTTATGACTCCATATAAGCAATGTATACCAATTGTAGTGTAATAATTGAATTAGAAGCTAGACCTCTATAAACAAACATAGATAAGACAAAAGGTTCATAGAGATTGAAAATAACTAAATCCAAGCAAATCAAGTCAGAAATTGATCAGTATTCTTAAATAAGAGACTCTAACTAATCTTAAATAGAATCAACTTATTTATTATAACCACTGTCATCTACTAATATTTTATTGTTTAGCACCTATAAGGGCATAAGTAATGCATGAAAGCTCTACTTCATCCGCAATTCTTGCCTTTGAGTCATTCACTATTCCTTAGGACCTTCAAACAACATCAAGCTCTTTCCGCTCAACATTTTTTATTATTTTCTTTCTGTGAGGTTTGCTTCTATGTTGGTTTAAAAATACTTTGCTCTGGTTTTATTAAAGTATGAATAAAAATATTCAGTTATTCTTATTTTCTCATATAAACTTTGTAAAAGTTTAACACAATTAGGTGTTTGATGACTTCAATCCAACTGTTTAAAAAATGTAGGCAAACAATGATATTTTCACGATTGTGTACAAAGGACGTAGCTTGCACCAAACTATGTTGCCAGACTGGAAATTTATAAAATATCGTTTAAATCTGTACCGTTTTTAAATGAAAATGGAAGATCTCATAAATATCTAATTTAAATATATGCATTTTTATTAGTCCAATAACGAACAACTGTAAAAACTGCTACATTGTATAGTCGCCAAAGCAAACAATTTTTAAATAAAAATTCAATAAAGAATACTAAATAGTCACAAATTATGTTTTAACAAAACTATTTTATCATTAACAATGCCCAGCTGCTTCAACTACTCGATTTGAGTTTAAAAAAGTAAACAATATTCTTGGGCAATTTATGGGAAAAATACTTTCAGTAATTCATGTTATCAAAACTTGCGGTTTTGAGTTTGTATAAAGTCATTTTACTACATTTTACTTTCACTGTTAACGTTTCTGTCGATATCGTATAACTTATAATTTTATTTTTTAATTAATCAAAACTTAGTATTTCGTGGAATTATGTACATACCAACCGACTTCTTAAAATTGAGTTATTGGCGAAATAATAACATGGCAGACTAAAACGTAAACATTGTTGAAAATATGCATAACATTTTTGTTATTTAGATAAACTGTATATTATTTCAACTGTTGTCTTAATTCAGTTCAATACAATATTTGAAACAATTTTAAATCATTAAGAAATTTATTATAGTAAGAAAATGTAATTAGGTTACAAGAAGATTGTGTGGGGAATCGTTCCAATATGAAGGCAAGCGAAGTGTATAATAGCATTATTTGTAATCCAAGGATTGTAGTACATTCGAATTGGATGGAATATGAAGACTATTATTTGTATTTAAGTACTTAAGA